>JZKD02S1815824.1:1180272-1216494 GCA_000966675.3 Picea glauca
TATATATATATATATATATATATATATATATATATATATATTACATGTTTGTTTTTGAAATAAAACACGGGCTATATAACATAGACCCCCCGCACATATACAATATGGTTATATTACAACACATGTCCACGGGTCGGGGCTAAGCCCCGGCCTGACCCCTTCTCATTTCAATAACATACCATATTAAATATATGTGCATTGGCATATGGAACAAGAACCAAAGGTTGGCATAATGGTTAGCGAAAATTGTAAAGTCATATGTTGTGGGAGGTTCGGGGGTCGAACCCCATGGCCTCCATTAGTTTTACATTGCAATTATAAACCAACCATATAGTGACATGTGGCGCCAATGGGTTGGGCCACGTGTCCACACATTATTGACCACTTATGACACGTGTCAACACTCGATTGGACAACCACCAACCATTAAACATGCGCCACATCATCATGATGGTACGACCCTGCCACGTGTCCGTACGGACTGTACAGACAGGTACAGTCAACATCCCAAATTTTTGCCTGTTTTGCTTGGCAGACAGATCGCGATATCTCCTCCATACGAACTCTGTTTGCGAAAGTAAATATACCGTCGGAATCAAGAAGACGAGACGGACGCAATGGAGCTGTTTTCATCACATTCCAAGCACTTTGAAAATTGAGCAAAATTTGATCCCCTGATCATTAGTCCCCCATACTCTTTTATCATGGTCAGCCTTCGTGTAGCGATCTATTTTATATTAATGATGAGACATATACAAAGGTAGATGCATTGGCCTTTAACATCTAGGCTCTCTGACCTAATAAAACACAACATATAGATAAAGGCTCTGTGGCCTCAAAATCACGCGTACTTAATTTGATGTGCGTGGTATCCTGGAATGTGCACACTTCCTCATTTTGTTGTGAAGTACATGCATGCACTGTGCCATGAAAGGTGCATACAGAAATTATATATCAAACAACTCACCATCTTAAGTTCATTTTCATTTACATTACAATTCGGTTCGACCTAGGGATATTATAGAGAAGAGATATGATGACTACGCTCATTCAAAATAATATGTTTACAACGTGTCTCCAAAGGCCTTATTTAACATAAAACATAAATGAGAAAACCCTAAACATCCAAAACCATAACCCTAGTAGATGAAACACCAAAAGGTTTTTGGGCCCCGTTCAGGGTAGTTGATACATCAACTCCTTGAGGGCGCAACGTTTGCATATGATCTCCATTTTATATGCTTGATATACAGTTGGGAAGGTTTGAATTAGAAGTACACATATCAACTGGGTCAGGGACAGAACCTATGGCTATCACTTAGGCCATGCAAAGTAAAACAAATGTTGTTTATGACATCATAATGGCCCCAAAAGTTTAGGACCCAAAAAGTTGTAGAAAAGCTTCCAAGGTGGAACACTCTATGTTGAGCTAGTGGAATATGTGGGTGGCCAGTAATATCCACCTCGATAATGGAAGGTAGCTGAATTTAAAAGTAGTGGAAGTAGAAAAATAATGTTACATTGATGTAAAGGTAGTTGAATAGGATGATCGGTATGTTGTTAATTTAAATCCAAAGAAGATGAGGAGAAAATTATAGCAATAATTATGCAAGAACATGTTATTGTGGTCTATTTGCATGTAGTTTCAACATTTCTTATGTGTAAGCCTAAGTTAGAGGAAGAGGACAAAAATGTTCCATCATGTATGCAAGTATATTCAATTGTTGATAAGACTTATTACAAACTCAAGGAAAAACATGTGATGGAAGAAAGCATTGGCACTACATGTAAACAATGAAAGATGGGAGAGGAGCACAATAAATTTGTTGATGTGCATTTAATTAGAAAGGAAGAAAATTACTACTATCATATGGTAAAGTGGAAGAGGATCATTGATGGGCATACCTCCAATTAGGGAAATGAAGAAAAAAACATGTTAGAATTTATTGTATTGACATAGCATCAAGAGGAAATATTGTTTTTCATGGTAGTTGCCTAAGAAGAAGAGGGTATTCTTCTCTTATGTGTGGGTGGAAATTCAAGACTCACAAGGGATTTTTCTTAGTTGGATATGTAGCTATCCTACTCCATCTAAAATTTTATTAAAGTGAAAAAAAACTCAATGACTCATGAAAAATCTTGGAGAAGCAAAGTACTAAACCAGAATTGTTCAAAGTATAGAGTTAGACGAAGAATAAAAAGAAGAAAATTTTTCCGTATATGCATCTCAAAATGGGATGTACATTGACTGAGAAACAACAAATTTTTAGACACAACGTGTGGCCTTAGTATAAGATCATGTTTTTCTATTTATTGGAAAGTTTGATATAAGGGAATTAGATAGGGCCATCTAGGAAATCCTAATCAGTGATTGTCAGCTCATCTATCAAATGATACACATCCCTATTGGGTTAAAGGATTGAAATGAAAGGAATAATGGGTTTCCAAAATAAAACTATTACTTATGATCATCTTCCATCCTATTGTAAGAAAGACATCGCAATGGGTTGAATGATTGCAACAAAATGTGTAGTAGTCACTAAATTATTTTTTAATTTTCTAATCATTTCCCATCTGATAATGCTCATATATCATGGTGATTTATTTTGAGTTGTGGTAAGGAGGGAGAGTTCAAGAGATGACGAAGTGTGAGCCATTAGATCCTCTTATGGTGATTTATTTTGAGTTATGGAAATGAGGGAGAGGTCAAGCATTGAAAAAGTGTGATCCATTGGATCCTCTTACCCCATCCAATTGCTCGCATGGATCCCACACCATTTCCTTCTTTTCACTAATCTTTGATGGATCCCTCAAAGCAATTATTCATGTGATCACCCTCTAGTCAATTTAAGGAGTGATTGTTTACTTGGTTTGAGATTTTAAGAACAACAAATTTGGTGGGTAGGAAGAATACAAAGGAGTTGTTTCTAATAACCTAAGACTCATGTATTTTATGAGAGTTCAATGGAAATAATGAATGGATATTTAATTATAAAGAGGAATTTTTTGGAAGGGGGATTCATTTTGTCCTTCCTAAAGAAGAAGAGGACAAAGAACTCAATGAAAACAAGTACAAAAATATAGAGAGGACACAAAAGAATAAGGGAGAAAGATAAAGGAAATGAGAGAAAGGCTCTCTTCAAGGAGCTTTGCTTACATCAAAAGGAAGACATTAGAGAGGAGAGAGAATTCTACCAATCTATTGGGTAGTGTTGAAGAGACTAGATGAGAAGGAAAGTGGAAGTGAAAGAAGGAGGGAGGAAAAAATGGGAGAAGACAATTCCAATAGACATCTTGGCAGAATTTCCATTGATAAGAGATAGTTAGGAATAATAGTGTGGTTGATTGATTAGATATTAAGTAAAAGAAGTAGAAAAACACAGAGAAGGAGAGACAAAGGATATCGGAAGTCATATCCTAGAAACAACAAATCATAAGAGACCCAAGTTAATTTTAATTTCTATTTTTATGGATTTCCCTCTAAACTTATGTAAGTTTTGCTAAGACTTAGACCAATGATCACTCCCAATTTGGTTTATGAGAAAAGAGCATTTGGCTCTACAATTATTATAGCAATAGAATCCCATTGAAGCCTATGTATGAAGCTTATAAAATATAAAATTTAATAGAAGCGTAGGTTTTTCTTATTTGAGCTTTCCCTATGCGACTTCTTGTCATTTGAAACTCTATGTGTTCTTCCATTTACTATTTCCATGCTCTATTTGGAGAATATTTGTAGCTTGGGTGGTAGTGGTTGTTTTCCATGCCTATGTGTGTTGCATCATAATAGCCTTCACATGAAACTCCCTTAATGTCACAGGATAAGGGTGGAATGAGGAACCCTCCCACTTACTCGTATTACTCTTTTATCCATTGTTGCACCAATGTTGCCTAATAATTAGCCTCTCTATTTTTTACCCTTAAAACATTATAAGTGGAGGTTTCTTCAAAATGACAACACAAATTTACCATCTTTTGTGTGAAGCTTAGAGTCTAAAATTGTTTGGAGGGGTTTGATGATACAATGATTTGATAGTGATTGAGAAGTGTCCAATTGAAGATTCTCCATTATAGATATCTCAACAACTCTTTTCTTCTTTATAAGGGATAGGTCATGAAAGACTATTAGAACCTTATCCTCATTAATTGGATGCATTTCCAATCATATAGAACATTTTCCTCAGTATTTCATGCATTCCGAATCATAAAATGAACCCCCCTCCTGCCCACATACACACACATATAACAACTTGAGTGGGCCTAATGGTTAATAAGATATGGGGTTGTACCCTTCATAGACTTTAATAGCTCGAACATGTAACATAATGCTTAATAAAATATAATAAAATATAATAAAATATAATAAAATAATAAGAATTTATATCCATATATATATATATATATATAAACCAACTTAGATCCATTTAACTTCAAACATATCAAAATCAAAAATGTTTTCGAATGAGGAAATCCTTGTTAAAAAATTTATTAATTAAATAAGAAAAGTTATTTTAAAGATAATTGATGTAAAATATTTTGAAATATTCAATGTTTAAATTGGACACTCCATTTAAGCAGAGCTCTTCACCTTGTTAGGCCCCTTAATCACCGACGAGTTTATATCCAAGGATCATGGAGGGGGTTTTCCTCCCTTAATTAGGGCTGAAGGGTTTATATCCATGGATCATGGAGAGGGAGTTTTCCTCCCTTAATCAGGGCCCACCAGTTTATATCCATGGACCATGGAGAGGGTTTTCCTCGATGGATTTTTTTGGAATATATATATTATAATTATATAATTTTTTAGAAGTTATAAAAAATATATTAATTGAATAAGAATATTTTTATTTTTTGGATATTTAGGTCCACCCAAATGGGTAGGTCCATAATGAAGCTAGCCCGACGGTATAAGTCCCTGACCTAGATATATGTCTCACAAGTTAGACGGGTAATAAAGGCCCACAACTTATCCAGTTTACTATCCATAAATTATGAAGAGGGTTTTTTTGGAATATATATATAGTTATAAAAAATTATTACTTAAATAAATTTTTGTAATTTTTTTTAAATGATTAACGTTTAAATTGAACACTTCATTCATAATAAACCAGAAATAAAATAAAGTTGAAATAATAAAAAAGAGTGGTGAGTTTAGATTTGTAAAATTAAAATCAAAACATCAAATAATAAAATAAGAGATATGAATAAAAATAATAAAGAAACAATTAACTAATAATTACTTAGAATTAAAAACAAAATTAATTTCAACATAAAAATTGAAATAAGTAAAAAGAAAAAAACAGCTAATAGATTGAACATCCATCAAAGAGAACATATAAAGATGAAATAATAAAAAAGATTGAAATTTTTTTATTTATAAAATAAAAATATCAAATAATAAAATAAGAAGTTGTTGTGAAATAAAAATAAAATAAATAATAAATACACAAGTGTAAATGTGTAAAAGCTAATCAATCCAGAAATTTGAGAATTAAAAAGCTTTTGAATGTTAACATAAATTAAAATATATATTATAATATTTTATATTATATAATAATTTTTAAATATTATAATATAATTGTTTGCTTGCCCCAAGAGACGAATAAAACACGGTTCGGTTGGGAAAATATAATAAAAAATAAAAAATGTAATCTTTATTAATAAAAATCTATTCATATTAGATAGCTTTTGTGCTCAACCATTATAAATACCCTCCCTCTTGTAGATAATCTGTACCGCCTTTGTTATCTTTGTGATAGATTGATTATTTCTCTGCAATTGAGGTGGTTTTGACGAAGAAATGAAGATGGAGGGTGTGGAACTGCTTCAATTCGAGCTTAAACTCTTTGTAGCAGGGAGGCGGCTGGAACTTCCGCCTAGCTCGAAGGATGAGCTGCTTCAGGCTTTAGAGCAGGTTGAGGCCTATTTACTATTGGTAGAACAAAAACCTCCTCAATCAATTCTCGAAGCAATGTTTCCATCAATTCATGCACTGCGAATGCCATTCTATTTGAGGCACAGTGACAATGATGTGACATTGTTGGTCATCAGTTGCCAGACCCAAATCCTCAGAATAACAGCACCCGACGAACAGTACTGCAGCGCACTGATGAAAGTAATACTAGAGCTTACAGCGAGAAGTTTTCAGGAGCTGGGGGATATGAACAATCCCTCCTTCGCAAGAAGGTTTTCCATTCTCCAAACATTTGGACAGCTCCACTTGTGCACGTTCATGTTGGACCTTGAATTAGACGACCTTCTCCTTGATATGTTCAAACATTTCTTTTCTGCAGTTTCTCAGAATCCTTATTCTGCAGCTGTATATGGTTCCATGAAAATGATTATGTGCAAGGTTTTGGATGAAAGCGATGATATCTCGGAGGAACTATTGTCTGTTTTACTCATCAACTTGAAAAGAGAAATGCAGGATTCTTCACCGGCTGCCCATTCGTTATCCTTAAGTGTCGTTGCATCTTGTGCTGAAAAGCTAAGACCGTATTTGAGAGCAAAATTGTCATCCAATCAGGCAATTATTTGCAGTTGTCGACATGGGTACGAAGAAATTGTTTATGATATCTGCAGACATGGAAGTCAGGACATTTATGTTAAGCAATATAAAACTGCTTGTCCAGAGCCTATATTGCTAACAGGAAGCTCTAATACAGAAACATCTTCATCTTCCGTGGATAATTTAAGCTCTCAAGTCGCAAGCTCTCAATTGTATCCCGATCACTATCATGATGAATTGATTAGGGTTGAGAAAAAGAATGATGAATTGATTAGGGTTGAGAAAAATAATGATGAATTGATTAGGGTTGAGAAAAATAATGATGAATTGATTAGGGTTGAGAAAAAGAATGGTAAGAAGAAGAGGAAAGAAGCTGAGGATAAGTTGGTAAGCTCGGGTGGACGTAGAGAAGGGCGTCCAACAAAACGATCACGTGTTAGAGAAGATCCCATGCGGATTGCGCACAGTGCAGATACAAGATACAATGATGGTGAATCGAACAATAATATTTCAGTGTCGAAATACTTAAATCGTAACAGGCCGCCAAGGAAATCTGCAAGAAAGAAGAGCATCTCGGCAATGGAGAGGACTGTCGAAGTAAGCGGAGAAGATGAGAAATTGATTGGACGGAAGGTAAAGGTCTGGTGGCCTTCTGATAAAGAGTTCTACGAGGGCATTGTTGAATCGTATGACCCCAATTCGAAGAGGCACGCCATATTATATTTCGATGGTGAACGTGAAGAACTTCAACTCTGGAGGGAGCGCTGGGATTTTATTGATCACATCCCTCGTCTTATATATAAATGATAGACGAGCTAGCTTTTCACTTTCCCAGATATAATTTGATAAGTAAGTAATGCCCTCCTATCATTAAGGTTCAGTAGGCTTAAATCAATTTCCTTCTGTCTGGACCAATCGTGTAACATATCTTATTGTGTTTAATTTGCTCGTTATGGATAAGGATAATAGACTTCCTTATGCTGATATTCCTATATTTTTGCAATTGAAATTATGATAATAGGATTTATTTGAGGGATTCTGTTGCTAAGGATGATGGATGGATATTTGTGTTAAGAACAAAGAATTGCTATTGCAGATCTTTACAAATGTTTGTTTCAGTTTTTCTTACTAAAAAGGATTGATGAATCGATTCAAAAAATCATGAAGTGTCCATTTTTAATGAACAGTTTACGTTGTTGAATGTTTGGAATACTTGCTGAAAGTATGTGAGTGCTTTGAAACTTTTCCATTGTCTGTTAGTCCTCATTAAAGTGGATTATTGGCCTTGAATGTTTGGAATACTTGCAGAAAGAATGTGACTGCTTTGAAAATTTTCCATTGTCTGTTAGTCCTCATTAAAGTGGATTATTGGACTGTATTTTTCTCTTTGCAATATTTTTTTCTTTATTTAAAGTCCAACAATTTTAGGGGTGACAGACTCTTTCTAGAATCTAGTGACTGAAAGGTTTTTGAGGTGAGAGGTTCTTTCAAGAATCAATAATGAGTGAGTGAGGGAGATGTATAAGTATGTTCATGTTCAAATAATGAGAGAGCAGAAATGGTTTCCACAAACCAAAGTTGTGTTGAGTGATTTATTTATGTAAATAAATGACAGAGTTTCCACAATTTTATTCAAACACTAAAATAGGAGCTAAAAATAGGAGTTAAAGAAACTCTCATATCCAACTAGATCTAACAACCTCTTAAAACTTAGAAACTCTTTTTTCATGAATAGACAAACTCTACCTCATAATGACCAAGTTAATAACAAACTATAATCTTATCTTTTTGTATGGTCCAATATGACACAATAAACTATAAGACAAGTAGGTTTTAATAATTCCAACACTCCCCATTAACTAGTACTTAACCCAATCTTATGCTCCATCATGAATAGAAGACAACTATCATCGACAAAGTTTATATCAAATCTATCCTGGAACCTACAGCTCATACCTCGATCTTTAGACATCACAAAAGTGTCAAAGTCCATACAAAAGAGCAACAATCCACTAGAATACATGGGTTCTTAATTCTCTCTCAGGTTAAACTCGACTTGGCAAAATAGTCAAAGATGATAGTGATTAAATGGGTTTAGCGATGGTAGATTGAGAGCTCATTGTTTTGGTAACCCATGGTTTTTCCCACTGTATTTGATGCCACAAAGCCTATTTAAAGACATGGTATATCTATTGTAATATGCCTTGATTGGTTAGCATTTTGTAAGTCTTAGTCGGTTTGGAAAAGACTAGTAGATCTATTAGTTGTTGGTTTTCTCACTTTTGGGTTTCTAGGATAATTATGGTGTGATGTGTTTGATATACTTCCTGTGCTAGAATTCATTCTTTTTTTTTTGGATTCTTGAGCAAAGGCCTACCTGAGTCATGTTTTTATCTCTATAATCTCTCCATCATTTCCTAGGTTTTATTTTTCTATGTAGATCACAAACATCATTTTAGAAGAGATAACAATGTATCCTTTTGGTTGAGGATAAATGAAGGAAGAAGAGAAATGTGTCGATGGATTGTAATAAGTAAGGGAGCCCCATGATGCCACTATCATGGATTTGAAACAAGAGGGATATAGGATAACCAATTGTAGTAGTTGATTTTTCATGTTAATGCTCCTTAATCTTGAATTGATGTGAATGGAGGTCAAGTGTTTGAACCATGTCGTATAAGGGTTTGTCATTGCAGGATTTATTGTGCTATCATATACACAGATCATGGTCCAGACAATATTGGTAGGAGAGATAGAGATTCATTAAGCACATTGCTTGGGGTTTACCAGAGATCCAATCCATAAGACTAGTCACACATCAATGATGAAAGGGATGTTGTAGATAGTCACCTCCAAGGAGATATTAATGTATGCAGAGTTATTCGCGATGCAAATATGATTATATTGAGGCATTTTGTATGGTATCCATGATCGAGGACATATTCAATTACTTTTGGTTGTGTTGTGCCTAATATTGTCGTTAAATGTCCCTGTTGAATAGATGGGTTAGGATATTTAGACACTTAGGATTTAGTTAAGATCTACTTGGTCTAATATGTCATTAGGTAAATGTGTGTTTATTTAGTATGCATTAGTATCCATTTGTAGTTAGGAAATCCGACGGTCCTCAATCTTAATGGGCATTGATTTGTGGCTTAACACTTGATTGGTTCATGATCTATATTTAAAGAGCATGTATGGTCATTTGCAGATGAACGATTGTGAGAAACTCTCTTGTAAAATCTCTCTGTAATCTTTTTCTTTTGCATCAATAAATTACTCCAAGTGGCCGCATTGGCCGGGGCCATGGATATTTGCCCGTCGAGGTTTTACCATGTCAAAAAATTAGTGTGTTGATCATTGATCTGGTTGTGTGAGTGGTTACAAAAGGTGTTATTCCTTTGTTGGAATACTTGTGTTGTCGAACATGGTATCAAAGATTTACAATTTAGCATGAAATTTCATGCTCAATTGTAAAGTGTATTTCACTTAAAGTATAAAATTGAATCACTATAAGTATCTTTAATATTTTATTTTAGAGTTATTTATTTTGCATGTGGTTTTTCCTTCATTAGGTAACTTCATTGTAAAAGTGATCCTCGCTTCTTTTTATAAAAGTGGGTCTCTTCATAAAGAAACTTACACCATCACGTGGTCCTTTGGTTACTGTTTATGCATTTCTAAAAAGGGAATAACTTTAACATCTGATGTTTGTTTTTAGTGTCATTTTTTTTTAAATTCGTAATTTTTTGAGATATTTCCATCCAAATCATTAGTTTCAGTTTTTAAATCCATATTATCTACATATTTAATATGGATTCTTTGAGTAACATTTTTCTTACAAGCACCAACTACTTCCAATGGAAATCTCATATGGAGGATTTATTAAGAAGTAAAGGCTTGTATTAGATTACCTTGGGAAAGGAAAAATAACCCACTAATGATGATAAGAAAGTAAAATGGGATAATATGAGTGACAAAGGACATCGACTAATCATAATGTCCATCTCTCTTGATTTTAGGTTCCACCTTAAAGAAGTTGATGTCTGGGCGATGAAGCTTGGGAAAAGATTGAATTTATTTTTGGCAAACTCAATATTATTCAAGCACAATAGTTAGAAAATCAAGTGTTGAGTTTAAGTGTTGAGACTATCTATCTAAGTTTAAAACACTCAAAATATTATTCTTTCTAAGATAGGTAGTGCATATTCTATGTGTGAATCTACCTTTTATGCAATGAGAGAGACTCTAGGGAAATCTTATCAAAAACCCACTATTGATTCCTTTTGTGTTTCTTTGTATAGAGAGGAAGATAAGATTGTACAAATTAGAGTGATCAACATTCCAAGTACCTCCAACAAAGCTTTAGTTTTCCAGTAGAAAGATAAACCCAAGAATCCCAAGAAGCAACATCCTCGCTAAAACAACAAGGAATATAAGGGTCCCAAACCCACTTAGACATCTTCAACTCCTAAAGGTGACAAAGAAGATTAATAGAAATTGCAAATTTTGCGATATAAATGGTCATGATGAGTCCAAACGTTTCAATAAGATGGAAGATTTAGAAGTAGCAATGGAGAAGCACAACATCAATATTGATTCTACTTATTCTTATTCTTCTCATGGGCATGCACTTTCTGCTTCTGGTTTCTCCTTCAATACAACTTCTACTTCTTCTTTTGATGAGTGGCTTATTGATTCTAGAGCCTCTTATCATATGGATAAGGATAAATACATATTTTTTTCTCTAAATGAATGTAATAACAAGAAAATATTTGTTGGCGATGATAGATCTCTTAGTGTTGTGGGATATAGAAAAATTCAAGTAGATGATGGTCATTTCAATGATGTATTATGTGTTCCAAGTCTTTCTTGCAACCTTCTATCAATATATCAAATCACTCATTCAGGTGAAGGAAAAACCGTAGAGTTTTCACCTCACCAAGTTGTAATCAAGGACATAAAATATCCTAAGCATGTTCTTGAAACTGTAATCGTAGATGATATTACCAGGTTGTACAAGTTTGAGAACTTTGGTTCATCATCTTTTTCATCATTTTTTGTTTCTCATAGTGATGACTTGAGAAAAAATTGGCATGAGCAGTTTGGCCATCTAAACTATCGCTCATTGTAGCAACTATGTACTCAACATGACTGGACTTCTTGTTGTTTCATGTAGAGATGGTCTTTGTGCCATTTGTCTTCTCGAAAAGCATCATCGGGACACTCTTGACAAGCATGCCTCTTGGCACGCCTTGGGCCCTTTGCATCTTGTTCACTATGATTTATGTGGTTCACTTTCTGCTCCTTTTTCTGTGTGCAAGTATTTCTTAACTTTCATTGATCAATTTTCTAGATGTACTTGGGTTTACTTCTTAAAACTTAAGAACAATTTTTTTGCCTACAAGGCCATTGTAGAAAATCAATCTGGACATCAAATTCAAAGGTTAAGAATAGATAAAGGAGGATAATACGTGAACAATAATTTTACAAGTTACTGAACTACACATGGCATCCAAATGCAACACATTGTTCCATATACACCACAACAAAATGGTGTTGCTGAGAGAAAGAACCACACATTAAAATAATTGGCTAATTGTATGATTGAATCTAAGGGATTAAATCTAAAGTATTTTTTGGAATCCATCAACTGCACAAATTACATAGTAAATCAAACTCCCACAAAGTCTCTTAAAAGTATAACACCGAGAAAATCTTGAACTAAAATTAAACTAGATTTAAGTCACTTCTCTGTATTTGGTACTATAGCATGGGCTCCCATTCGTGATGAGAAAAGGAAATATTTGCATCCTAAAAGTGAGAAGTGTATATTTGTTGATTATTCTGCAGATGTCAAAGGTTATAGACTTCTTCAACCACATTGTAATGAAATTATTACTAGAACATATGTTAAATTTGATGAAAATATCGTGTCCTGTGAGCCTAATTTAGTGATTGTGCCTTCTTCAGCCTACACACCATCTTCGACATTTGTGCCTTCTTTGGCTTGCGATCCATATTTGGAATTTGTGCCTTATTTTTTTCCTATTCTGGTTTCTTCTTCACATGATGGCAGTGAGGATGGAAATCCACCTTTCCTGCTCACCTTCCTCCAGATGAGTAACTTTAAACTAAACCAACACCACCTCCTCTGCTTCCTAGATGGGTCCATTCAACACGAGAAGTAATTGGTGATACTGTCGGTGATCCTTCAAATCAATGTCACACATGTTCATAGTTCCAAGAATCCTCTTCTCTTTTGGCTCAAGTTCTAGAGACTCATGATCCACAGACATTTGTAGAATCTCCAGGTCATCAAAATTGGGATACAACAATGAATGAAGAGTATCATTCTTTAATGGAAAACGATACTTGGGATCTTGTACCTCTTTCCAAAGGAAGAAAAATTGTCATATATAAATGGGTATATAGAACTAAGTATGCATCATATGGAAGTGTTGACAAACACAAGGCTGGGTTAGTTTCCAAAGGATTTTCCCAAGTTTAAGAAATTGACTATAATGAAACCTTTTCCTTTGTAGAAAAAATGAATTCCATCTTCCTTGTTGTTGCCCTTGTTGCCTCACATACATGGGAGGTCCATCAGATGGATGTTAAATCCTCCTTCTTGCATGAAGATTTTCAAGAAGAAATGTGCATGGAACAACCTCCTGTATATGTCTAAAATGACTCTCTCCTTATTTTTCACCTTAAGAAATATCTTTATGGTCTTGAGTAAGAATCCCGAGCTCGGTATGCCAAAATGGACAACTTTCTTATTGACACCAGATTCTCTAGATGTCATTATAATCCTAATGTTGATACCAAGAAAGTAGGAATCCATCTCATCATCCTTGTCCTTTATGTTGATGAAATTATCCTTACTGGTAGTAACTCAAAAATTTTAAACCATGTGAAAACTAGCCTTAAGAAAAAAATTGAAATGACAGACTTAGGATTTTTGCACTATTTTCTTGGCCTCCAAGTTTTGCAAACCAATGAAGAAATTGTTCTTTCCTAGTCTAAGTATGCTTGTGTCCTTCTTCGTCACTTTCAAATGGACGATTGTAAACCATCCCCTTCTCCCTTCCACTCTAGAGTCAAGATTACAGTCACCTGTGCTTCTCCTGAAGTTGATGCCATCTTGTACCATCAGTTAGTTGGTAGCCTCTTATACTTGACTCATACCTTTCCTAATCTTTCCTTTGATGGTGGTCTTGTTGCCCATTATATGAAAACACCCCATGAAAAACATTGGAAAGAAACTAAAAGGATAATTCACTATGTTTGTGGTACAATTTAGTTCAAGATACATTATAGTTCACGGGGGAGTCCTTTATTGGTTGGTTTGACTGAATTAGATTGGGCTGATGACCCTCATGACTAGAAATCTACTATAGGTTATGTTTTCAACCTTGGTTCAAGACCTGACACTTGGGAATGTAAGAAACAATAGGATAGTGCACTTTCTTTAGTAGAAGAAAAGTACAGAGTGACAATAAATGCAAGTCATGAAGGCTTGTTTCTTCGATAGATTCTTTCATAGTTTTGATTCTAGCAGCGAAATTTGACCAACCTTTGGTAGGACAATCATAGTGCCATAAATATTTCCAAAGACCCAGCTCAACATCAACACAAAAAACACATCGAGCTACACATGCACTTCATCATAAAGCTCATTTATGATCAAGTTATTGAAGTGCTCTTTTACCCTACCGAAGATCAAGCTCCAAATTTTTTCACAAAGTCTCTTACAGAAGAAAAGTTATCCAAATTTTGATCTATGTAAGGAGGTCAAGAAGTTTTGATCAATGAGGGATAGGTTCTAACACCTCCTTCCTTCTCCTATTGTGTCAATATTGTAAATTCTTCAATCTTATCCCAAGTTGTTCTTGAGGGAGGATGTTAGGATATTTAGACACTTAGGAGTTAGTTAATATCTACTTAGTCTAATGTGTCGTTAGGTAAACGTGTGTTTCTTAATATGTTTCTTTAGTATGCATTAGTATGAATTTGTAGTTAGGAAATCAGATGGTCACGATATGTTCCCGACAAAGAGTGATCTGATGGTTCATATTCTCCTCGATCATAATGGCCACTAATCCATGGATTAACACCCGATTGGTCCATGATCTCTATTGAAAGAGCATGTAAGGTCATTTTTTGATGATCAATTATGAGAAACTCTCTTGTAAAATGTATCTATGTTTTTTTTTTTTGGATTAATAAACTACTCCAAGTGGCCATGTTGGTTGGGGTCGTGGATGTTTCTTAGTAGGGGTTTTACCACGTCAAAAAACAGTGTGTTGATCTTTGATATGGTTGTGTGAGTGGTTACTAAAGGTGTTCGTCCTTTGTTTGAATACATGTGTTTTCGAACAATATGTTAGTATGATTATATTGTTCAGTGTTGGTTTCTACTATGCATATTTGGTTGTCAAGAAGCTCGTTGTTCATGGAGATATAACACACTCGCCTAGGTTATTAGTTTCTTAAGGTTGATAGTCCAGTGTTGATGGAGCTTCCATAGATTAGAATATTCTCTGTTGAGAATATTCTCCTAAAAAATAGGGAACCTCCTACAAAATAGGGTTCCTTCCCTCTCATTTCAGAATTAGTTTCACAAAAATTAGACAAGTGGAGGCTACTCATGCATGGAAGCCTCAGTTTTATCACTAGGAGTTTCATGTTGACCTTAATTTCCTCACCCAAAGGGTACATATCTGATCCATGTAGCGAAGAGGGAGATTTTCTTGTGATTGCATGTGTTTCTCTCACCTCCACACATGTCAATCAATTAACTGATGACTGACTGCATGGATTAGTTGACCAGGACTAGGTGTAGATTACTTCAGTTTCTATCGATGAGTGTCTATATCAACTATGGAGACTTCACTTATCCATGTAGAGTATATCATGTGTATTATTCATTTTACTCATTCGTTCAATACAATTCATTATTTCTCTCAAGCTTGTGTCTCTTTCTCTTCTCTCTCACAAGCTTTGTGTGGTTATTCTACTAGATAGGTTCTTCGTGATAAGTTTCCATTAAAATTTACATGGTATTAGAGCTTTGTTGATAAGAGAAATTTCATAATCATTTTATTTACATGTTTAGAAAGAAGATGTTGTCATAAAGGATGGAGTATTGACCAGAAATACTTCTCATGCCTCATAATACTTCGAGTGGAAGCTAAAAAAAATTCATCAACTTAGATGTATAGGATTGTATTATATTACAATGGCTAAAATATTGGATCAAACATCAGCTATCAATAAGAATATGTATCTTGACCTCATATTCATGTGTATGTCCCCCAAGATTCTATTTCAAATTGAAGCTTGTACCACATCAGATGATATTTGGAAAAAGTTCAAGGATCTCTTTGGAAAACATGAAGAAATGAGAGGCCATATGCATGAGGTAGTTGAATTCCTTTAATGCCATGAATTTTGATAGTGTCCCTGACTTATTTATGAAGTTCAAGTCCCTTCTTCTTCATCTAATGGGATGTGGTATTGACAAATCAACTCAAAGAAATCAATTGATCCTTTCTATTTTGGAAAAACTTGTTATGGAGTATGGTGTGTTTGTCTTAGTGTTCCATACAATGAGATTCACTTTAGGGGAAACCTGGAAAATGTCAACATTGGTTCAGTTGATTGAGTCCCTAATGCATGAGAAAGATAAGATCACCAAGATGGGGATAATCAAGGGACCCAATTTGCATGCACTTGTTGTGCATGAGAGAACAGATGCATGATATATGGAGACCAATAAAAAAGGAAAGAGAAAGAAACATTTTGAACACAAGAAGGAAGGAAATCCTAGACCATTTGATGATTCATTTGCCTCTAAAAGTGGAAAGGGAAAGAAAGTGAAGTCTAAATGCAGTTACTACAATTGTGGTTATCATCCTGAATCAACATGCATGAAGAAACAAATTGCTATAATGTTGTATATACTACAGAGGAACAACCTTGGAGATCACATTTATGAAGGTTCCAAGAAGAAGATGGAAGGTCAACCACCGAAAAAACTAGGTAACTGACGCAGACCACACCCTCTACCTCAGCAAAGCTCTTTGCGCTGACCTCCCGGTCTTAAGGATCATTCTAATTCCACCTTTGAGATGAAGTGGCTCTTTGATTTCTCCTTGGAATCTCTAATAAAATCAACCCACAGGGATTTTCTACTTCTTACAGTCTTTTGGCCCGATCGCTTTTCTGTTCACAACAGAAAATAAAAATTCGGGCTTTGGGATTTCGCAATCCTCGATGTCATAAACCTTTGTCTTCCTAAATTTTTGATCTCCAATATCCCGAGATGCTTTAACCTTCGTTAGCCCCCTTGGACTAGACTTTTGGTCTATATTCCCTCCCCTTATATGACCGAAGTCCTATCTCCTTTCGGGATTTTGGGTTTTCGAAAGCCGAAATGTATTGGACCTCTTGTCCTCAGGATCCCCGATCCTTCGAATTTGGATCTCCTGATATGATTTCCTTTTCGGGACTTTCCCCAGAATTCGATATTTTTGCCACACGTCCTCAAAGATGGATGGTCCTCATCACTTCGCAATTTTGGGAAAACAAATGAATTTGGGTTCTTTCCCACGGGACTCCCGAAGTTCCAATTCCTGACCTCCCATTGTGACGAGATGACGTCAATTGGGCTCGTAATAGATATTTCCTCCTTATCAGGATTTTAGACTTCCTAGTTCTAAAATGTAAGAGTTTCCTATCTTCAGGATTCACGAAACGCTGAACCCCAACTTCAAGGATTTCCGCCATGCAACCCAAATTGATGGGTAGTCCAAATAAAATCTTGGATGTCGCCCGATGTGAATTCAAAAACACTCACCTATGTGAGTCCTGGTGTCCGGATCTATGAATTTGATGATCGTGCAACATGCGTCCTTCCTTAGATCAATGGCTACAATTATTTCACTATTTTGGGACTTATAAAGTCTCGAACCCTTGGTCTCTAGACTTCTGAGATGTCGATGGCTCTCGATCCTTGCCACGTGTCTCTACTAATGGGTGGTTCTGATCTGTTTCAGGGTTTCGCCATGGATTTACTCGATCTCTTGTCCACAGGACTTCCGATATACTGAACTCCTTTCCGGGACCTTCGCTCTGCCTGCGAGGGTTTAAACCTCGTACAACTCCTGTCAGATTGGATGATTGATGGGTATCTAAGTGAAGATCTGGTGGTTCACAATCTTCTAAGCTTGCACCTTGGAAACCAGTCGTAACCTCCTCGCTTCTCTGTTAGATCGGACGGCTGGAGGGATTTTTCTAATTATCTACAGAGAATTTTGTCCATTCATCTCTTCCCTTCGATGGCTTAGCAAATTTGAGTCCTTCAGAGGTCTTCCACGACTTCCAGCCCCTCGAGAACCTCCTGCACGCACTCTTTTCGGAAAACCTTCAAAACATTTCGGTGTTGAACACCTTCGACTCCGCACACTCCTTGCAACATTAGTTCTTCAATGGCTTCTCAGGTTTCGAACCCTGGATTCAAGCTTGGTCTGTGCACACCTTGCACAACTTCTGTGTCAAATCTTTCCTTTAGAGGAAATGAGAACATAAACTATCTTGTCTGAGAATTCTAGAGACAAACCTCTGAATCCTTTGTCAACGCACACCTTGTGGAATATTTAACTGCACTCCTTGCAGGAATCCTTACTCAGACAGAGAAACAATTGAAACTCATTCCCATTACCCTTTCCTCTCAGATTTCAAACATTTAACAAGAAATCATTCATACATAGCATAAAATCAATTGCATGACAGAAAGAGTAAAACCATGAACATACCATTCAACATACACATACAAGAAACAAATACAACACCATGAACCTGAATTAAAGACTTCTTTTATTAACTCAAATCTCTATACATGGGTGTTTTCTCAAACACAATTTGTTTTTCTCAACTCTGTGTGCTCTTCTCCTGGTAATGTTCTTCTCTATATATTCTCTTTTCCTCTGTTCTCTTCTCTCTTACAATAATACAATGAGGGTGTCTATATTCCATTTCCCTCTCTCATTCTAAGCTGTCTAATCTATGCATTAAAGCTACCTACTAACATAAATGCCTTCTTAGTCCTTCAAATGAGAGCAGGTTGCTCAAGGTCTGATAATAATCTATTAGTATGCCTCTCCTTAACTATCACATTTAAGTTTGGTGAATTCTATCTTCAAAAGTTTTTAAACAATTTATCATGTGCTCAAAATGTGTTGCGGTGGCCCCACGCTCACTTGACATTGACAATGCTCCTGCATCATACTCCCTCACTTGGAAATTTTCATGGACTCCTATCCATGAGCTCTTGCATAGTCTGCCCATGCTTCTAAATCTCTACTTCATTCTCCTAGCTGACATCTTCAACTGGATGTCCTTTGCACTTGACCAAGTATTCAAAGTATCGTTTCCGCCTGGTCTTCTGGCCAACCCTTTTGTCTAGTATGCTTTCCATCTGTGGCCTTTCTGCAACAGGCATCTGTTTTGTCCACTGGATCTCTGGTTGTTCATCACTTGTTCCTGCTTCCCCAGTTTTGTATGGGTACAAATCTGAGACATTGAATATCGGAGAAATTCCGATCCCATCGGGTAATTCAATCTCATAAGCATTTGCTCCAAATTTCTTCAAGACCTTACATGGTCCAATCTTCTTCATATTTAGTTTGTTATATGTCCCCTTCGGGAATATTTCCTTTCTCAGATGTGCCAGAATCAAATCACCAACCTCAAACTGAAGTTGTCTCCTGTGTTGATCTGCTCTTCGTTTATATTCCTTGCTCAAGTTTTGTAAACGCTCTTTCATGTGGCTGTGAAGTTATTTCATGGCCTCTGCAAAATCTTCTGCACTAGCGCTCCTAGTTGCAATCTGTTCTGAATCCCTCAGCTCGGAAATTCCTCTCGGCTGCACACCATAAACAATTTGAAATGGACTTTGTCATGTTCTTCTGTTGATTGAATCATTATAAGAAAACTCTACCTGTAGTAATATGTTGTCCCACTGGATGTGGTGTTCTGTCACCAAGCTCCTCAACAAGTCTCCTAAACTCATGTTTACCACTTCTATCTGTCCATCCGTCTAAGGATGATAAGTTGAACTGAATGATAAATTTGTTCCAAGCTTCTTTCATAAGGTTCTCTAGAAGTGTCCTACGAACTTAGTGTCTCGATCCGAAACTATGCTCCTTGGTAAGCCGTGAAGTCGAATGACTTCTTTAAAAAACAGGTTTGCAATGTGAGTTGTGTCACTAGTTTTTTGACATGGAATAAAGTGTGCCATCTTGGATAATCTATCCACCACCACAAATATTGAGTCAAATCCTCTTTGTGTTCTTGGAAACCCCAATATGAAATCCATGCTGACTGTATCCCACAGCCTCTCGGGTATTGGCAATGGTCGATAAAAACCTGCATTCTTCCTCTTTCCCTTTGAATGTTGACAAATCCTGCATCTGTCTACAAATATTTTGACATCGGCTCACATTCCTGGCCAAAAATATGACTCATTCATCTTTGCGAACGTTTTTTCATGACCAAAATGTCCAGCCAATCCTCCATTATGTTTCTCCTTCAACAAATTCTCCCTCATGGAGCATTTCAAAATACAAAGTTGATTACCGTTAAATAGTAATCCTTCCTGGATCATGTATTCTGTGCATTGACTCCTGTCATTGAGAATTGGATTCTCAGCTACTTCATACGCCTCCTTAAAATATGGATCATCTCTGTACATGTCCCTGAGGTCACCAAAACCCAGTGTTTTAACTCTAAACTCCTACAACAACAAACATTTCCTGCTCAAAGCATCAACAACCTTGTTAGCAGTTCCATAAATATGCTTAATTACAAAAGTGAAATCATGCATGTATTCAACCCATTTTACATGTCTTTGATTCAACTTTTCCTGTTGAGTCACAAACTGCAATGCATGATTGTCACTATACAAGACAAACTCTTTCGGGATCAAGTAATGCCTCCATTTCTTCAATGCCTCAATGATAGCATATAATTCCTTGTCATAAGTGGAGTATTTTCGCTTCATTCAGCTTCTCGCTAAAGTATGCTATCATTCTGTCCTCTTGACTCAGGACTACCCCTATTGCAAATCCACTTGCATCGCATTTCACCTGAAATGTCTTTTGGAAATCAGGCAACACCAGAATTGGTTGTTCCATGATTTTCCTCTTCAATTGATTAAAACTCTTCTTAGCCTCCTCTATCCAGTGAAAATATTTGTGTCTTTTCTTCACTGTGTCCATCATCGGTGCACTAATTCCACTGAAATTCCTGATGAAATTCCGGTAGAAACTAGCCAATCCATGAAAACTTCTCACCTCAAATATGCTCCTTGGTGATGGCCAATTCTTGATCACTTCCACCTTATCTGGATCCATCCTTAATTTATCTGCAGAAATGATAAAGCCCAAATAGATGAGTTTTGTCTTCATGAATGAGGATTTCTTTATGTTTATCAACAACTTCTCTTGTTGTAACCTCTTCATCACTGTAGCTAAGTGTTTTAGATGCTCTGCCTCCGTTTTACTGAAGATTAGTATATCATTCAGATACACAATGACAAATTCTTCGATGAACTCCTTCAGGACTTCATTCATCAACCTCATAAAGGTACTTGGCGCATTTGTTAAACCAAACGGCATAACAATCCATTCATACAACCCTTCATTAGTCTTGAAGGCTATTTTCCATTCATCACCTTCCCTCATACAAATTTGGTGATATCCACTTTTCAAATCAATGTTTGAAAAAAAATTGCCCCACTTAAGAAATCCATCAGATCATCCATCCCTGGAAATGGAAATCTATACCTGATGGTTATCTTATTAATTTCTCTTGAATCAATACACATTCTCCAGTCTCTGTCTTTCTTTGGACTGAGTAGTGTTGGGACAACACATGGACTCAAGATTTCTCAAACCAACCCTTTATCCAACAAATCCTAAACTTTTCTTTTTACCTCTTCATTCTCCTGCGGCGTTAATCTATACGCTGTTTTTTTTGGTAAACTAGCTCCAGGTATGAGATCAATATGGTGACTCACACTTCTGATTGGTGGAAACGAACGAGGTAGTTCATCCACTACTATGTCAGCAAACTCTTCCAGCAGTTCCTGAACTTATTCTGGTAGATCATCTATCTTTGTGCTGGTTAAAACAATCATTGGCTTCCTGACCATAAAGAATTGTGGTTCCTCCTTCTTCTTGACCTCAATAAGGAGTTCCTTCCCACTCATGAGAAGTACAATGTTACTTACTTCAGGTTTGACTTCCTTATCTTTGATTGGAAGCAACATCTGAGTTCTCCCATTCTTTTCTAGGGTGTATGTGTTCATCCTCCCATCATGAATCACATTTGTGTCATATTGCCACGGTCTCCCAGTAATAAATGACAAACATCCATAGGAATAACATTGCAGAGTATCTTATCATTATATCCTCCTATCTTAAATTCAACTAAACATTGTTTAGTGACATTTACCTGATGTCCCTTTTGTAACCATGAAACTCTATATGGACTTGGATGTTCAATCGTCTCCAGCTCCATCTTTTCTACCATCTTTGTTGAAATGAGATTATCTGTGCTACCACTATCCACAATGACCTTGCATACCCTGTCCTTGGTTTTTCAATCAGTCCAGAAAAGTTTGTTTCTCTATATTGGACTCTCCACCTCCTTCTCTGGTGTCAAAAGAACTTTTCGCATCATCAACAATCTTTCGCCTTAAACATCTTCTGCCTCAACATTCTTCCTCTGTGCTTCGATGATGTGAGTCTCTCCACTCTCTTTCTTCTTATCTGGACATTCATAAGATTTGTGTCCATTCTTTCCACACATGAAGCACTTTATTACTCCACCTCTTCTTCTTCCTCTACCTCTAGTACGGGGAAAAGTATTATTATCAGCATAATCTCCTCTTTGTTCGGTATGCTTCCCTCTCTGTTCATCATATTTCCCTCGCTGTGAGGTTCCACCTCTTTCAATTCAAGCCTAAAGTTTCTTCTATTCCTCCTTGGGTTTTTTATTTTTATCTTGGACAACTGATTTTCCCCTGGCTTGACTTTTTCCTCGGCCTCTTTGAGCCTACTTTCGGCTCAGCTTCTCTTCAACCTTTAGAGCCACCTGATAAGCATCTTCCACCATTCAGATGGTTACCATGCTCATCTCATCCTGAATGTCATATCTCAGGCCATTCATGTACCTGGAAACCTTTTCATCTTCTCTTTCCTGATGACCTGCCCTGATGTTCAGCCTGTAGAATTATTCGATATATTCCTTCACTGTCATCAGCTTCTGTCTCAATTTTTGCATCCTTCGAAACAGAGTAATCTGGTAATCTCTTGGAATGAATTTGGGCTTCATCTTCGCAATCATCCTATCCCAAATCTTGATTTTTTGCTTTCCTTTGCAGCGTCTGTCATCTTGTAGTTCATCCCACCAAAATTTTTCATGTCCTTTCAACCTTGTGACAGCATGTCTTACCTTCTTGTCTTCTTCGACATCTTCATAGTCGAAATAAGTGTCCAGAGCTCTAATCCAGTCTAGAATCTCTTCAACATCCAGGTTTCCCTCATAAACTGGAATGTCCATTTTTTCCCTAGCGCCCATCCTTGCGACAACTCTAATCAAGAATTCATTTGCGGCATCTTCCACTGAAACTTATTCTTCTTCATGTTCAACTTCATTCTCACTTTCAAAATCACTAAGGTCCTTGATACCAACTGTGTGTCTCTGTGTTGTCTCCATGTCCTCAAGTCTGACACGTAAATCACGCATTTCTCTTCCATGGATAGGTTAGGCACCTGCCTACCTCTTCTTCTTGGTATTTCCCTTTCCTCTGGTGGATCGGGTGTTTCCATGTCCCTTCTCCTTAGGGGCATGGTGAATTTTTCTTTTCCTTGCTACAGAAAGCAAAGAACCCTTTTTGGGCTCTGATACCAAACCTGATGCAGACCGCACCCTCTGCCTCAGCAAAGGCCTCTGTATTGACCTCCCGGTCTTAAGGATCGTTCTAATTCCACCTTCGAGATGAAGTGGCTCTTTGATTCCTCCTTGTAATCTCTAATAAAATCAACCTAGATGGCTTTTCTACTCCTTACATTCTTTTGGCCCGATCGCTTTTCTGTTCACAACAGAAAATAAAAATTCGAGCTTCGGGGTTTTGCAATCCTCGATGTCATTAACCTTTGCCTTCTTGATTTTCTGATCTTCGATATCCCAAGATGCTTTAACTTCTGTTAGCCCCCTTGGACTAGACTTTTGGTCTATATGACCTCCCCTTATATGACCGCAGTCCTATCTCCTTTTGGGATTTCGGGTTTTCGAAAGCCGAAATGTACTGGACCTCTTGTCCTCAGGATCCTCGATCCTCCGAATTACGATCTCTCGATATGATTTCCTTTTCGGGACTTTCCCCAGAAGTCGAGATTTTTACCATGCGTCCTCAAAGATGGACGATCCTCATCACTTCGCAATTTCGGGAAAACAAATGACTTTGGGTTCATTCCCACAGGACTCCCGAAGTTCTGATTCCTGACCTCCCATTGTGATGAGATGATGTCAGCTGGGCCTGTAACAGAGATTTCCTCCTTATCGGGATTTTGGACATCGCAGTTTCGAAATGTAAGAGTTTCCTGTCTTCAGGATTCACGAAATGTCGAACCCCGACTTCAAGGATTTCCGCCACGCATCCAAAATGGATGGACGGTCCAGATCAAATCTCAGACTTTTCCTGATGTGAAGTCAAAAACACTCACCTATGTGAGTCTCGGTGTCTGGATCTCTGAATTTGATGATTGCGTGACACGTGTCCTTCCTTAGATCAATGACTGCAATTCCTTCGCTATTTCGGGACTTAGAAAGTCTCAAACCCTTGGTCTCTAGACTTCCGAGATGCCGATGACTCTCGATCCCTGCCACATGTCTCCACTAATGGGCGGTTCTTATCTATTTTGGGGTTTCTCTGTGGATTTACCTGATCTCTTGTCCATAGGATTTCTGATATCTTGAACTCCTTTTTGAGACCTTCACTCTGCTTGCTAGGGTTTAAACCCAGTGAAACTCCTGTCAGATTGAATGGCTGACTGGTATCTAAGTGAAGATCTGGTGGTTCACAATCTTCTAAGATTGCACCTTGGAAACCAGTCGTAACCTCCTCGCTTCTCTATCATATCGGACGGCTGGCAGGATTTCGCTAATTCTCTACAAAGAATTTTGTCCGTTCATCTCTTCCCTTCAATGACTTAGCAAATTCGAGTCCTTCAGAGGTCTTCCACGACTTCCAGCCCCTCGAGAACCTCCTGCATGCACTCTTTGTGACAAGCCTTCAAAAAAATTCGGTGTTGAACACCTTTGACTCTGCGCACTCCTTGCAATAGTAGTTCTTCAATGGCTTCTCAGGTTTTGAACCCTGGATTCAAGCTTGGTCTGTGAACGCCTTGCATGACTCCTATGTCAAATCTTTCTTTCAGAGGAAATGAGAACAAAATATATCCTTTTTTAGAATTCTAGAGACAAATCTCTAAATCCTTTGTCAATGCACACCTTGTGGACTATTCAACTGCAATCCTTGCAAGAATCCTTACTCAGATAGAGAAACAATTGAAACTCATTCCCATTACCCTTTCCTCTCAGATTTCAAACATTTAACAAGAAATCATTCATACATAGCATAAAAGAAATTGCGTAAAAGAAAGAGTAAAACCATGAACATACCATTCAACATACACATACAAGAAACAAATACAACGCCATGAACCCGAATTAAAGATTTCTTTTATTAACTCAAATCTCTGTACATGGGTGTTTTCTCAAACACGGTTTCTTTTTCTCAGCTCTGTGTGCTCTTCTCCTGGTAATGTTCTTCTCTATCTGTTCTCTTCTCCTCTATTCTCTTCTCTCTTACAATAATACAATAAGGGTGTCTATATTTTGTTTCCCTCTCTCATTCTAAGCTGTCTAATCTATGCATCAAAGCTACCTACTAACATAAATGACTTCTTAGTCCTTCAAACGAGAGCGGGTCGCTCAAGGTCGGATTACAATCTATTAGTACACCTCTCCTTAACTATCACATTTAAGTTTGGTGCATCCAATCTTCAAAAGTTTTTAAACAATTTATCATGTGCTCAAAATGTGTTGCGGTGGCCCCACGCTCGCTTGATGTTGACGATGCTCTTGCATCAGTAACCCTCACACTTTAATTATTATTTTCTCATCTCCTAATTCATGGATCTTATATTTGATTAAATCCCATCATATGACAACCTTTGAACATGTTTTCTCTTCTATTACTATATGCATGGGTACTCCCACTATCATGGGAGATGATACCCTAGTTTAGGTCACTATACAATGGAGCATAGACCTCTAATAAAGAATTTTTGAGAATTTCTTCCATGCTCCAAAACTCTCCATGAATCTACCATCTTTTTATTAGATAGAACATTTGAGAACAAATAAAGGGTGGATTTCACACCTAATTTCATCACCATATATGACATGCATGGTAACTCAAAGATTTTTTTTGGTAAGGTAAATCACCCATCTCGTTTGTAGACATTCAGTAAGGTTATTTCTAAATCTAATTTTCCTTTACTAATGACACATGTTGATAATGATAGTATATTATGGCATGAGATATTTGGTGATCTAAAATTCAAATACATGTAGCAACTTAGCCAACAATGAATGGTAACAATATTTCCCAACATACACCTTTGCAAAGGATTTTGTCAAGGATCCATTCTTGGCAAACATCCTGAAGAGACATTTTAAAAAGGGAAGTCTTGGAGGGTCTCCTCTCTCTTGGAGCTCATCCACAATGATATAATGAGACCCTTTTTTCATCCATCCATTAGAAATGTGAATTATGTTCTTACATTTATTGATGATTTCTCATGATACACCTGAGTGTATTTTCTTAAGAAGAAATTCGATGTTTTTTAGCATTTCAAAGAATTCAAATCTCATGTAGAGACTTGTTCCAAGAGAAAAATCAAAATCATTCACACAGATAATGGAGGGGAATATGTGAAATGAGATGTTTGACATATCTTTTCAAAATTCGGTATACGACTACAACATAGAGTACCTTAAACTACAAAGTAGAAGGGAGTAGTTGAGAGGAACAATAGATCCCTCAAAGAGATGCCCACTTGCATGTTGCATGCAAGATATCTACCTTCCAAGATTTGGACTGAGACACTTAACTCTTCTAAGTACATTTAGAATATATCTCCTCACATATATGTCAAGGACAAGAATCCCTTTGAAACATAGAGTGGTAGAAAATTGGAATTCACCCACTTCCAAATATTTGGATCATGCATGTGGGCTTGCGTAAGATCTAAAAATAGGAAAGCATTAGATCCATAGAGTACCACATGCATATTATTGGGATATTATAATGGAGTGAAGGGTTACCGACTGATTGTTCCCTCAATGGACAAGCTCATTATTTATCGAAGTTTCCAGTTTGAGGAATGTCCCTTGCATGTACCATTGGAGACACATGTACAGACCTCGACACTTATGTATGCACTAGACATTCGATATTATGAGTCCACACATTCATATCACAGTTCAAATATGAGCTCCAAATATTATTCGGAAGATGATGAGCATGTTGATGATGAGCATGTGGATGATGAGCCACAAAAGATTCCCAAGTGGACACATGAAACCCTATAAGAAGTAGGTAACTTTGTGGGGGATCCAACAGATCAAAGGAGGATGAGGTCCCAGTTTTAATATCCTACTCATGCATTTGCATCTACCAAAACAATGATTCCTATGCATTGATACATGGTCCTCACTTCAAACTATAGAAATCCATGACTCCCATTTTTTCCCATTGTATTTGATGCATCAAGTCTATTTAAAGGCATGAGATATCGATGGTAAAATTCCTTGATTGCAAATCCTTTAACCTAGCTTGGTTGGTTTGGCCAAGACTGATATATCTATTATTTGTCGATTTCTAGGATAATCATGGTTTCATGCGCTTGATATTTTTCTTATTCCTATTTTTAATCTCTCTCTTATTTATAACATTGTCATACTAATATAGTTTATTTTAGGTATATGGTTAATTCAATTTCTTGATTAATTCCCCTTGAATGTACATAAAACTTCTAGTTTCTATGATTAACACACCTCCCAGAGCCTACAACGAACAAGTTCAACTCATACAACATCCAACCAACACATGACAAAGGGTTATGAATGTATATCCACAAATTATAGTGATATGTCATTTTCATGTTACATACAAAGATAAAGGGACATACAATTAACATACTCCATCTCATGGGGACACTAGGTAGAATCTTTGAAAAACAATGCATACCTACCACTGTAATACTTCTCCCAAGTACCAAGTCTATGAAAGATACAAGTTCAAATTTTTCAAGGACCAATACAAAAGAGTTATACATAACATCATAAACTTACTATAGATACAATGTGCAATTCACATTTCCATATGATCACTCCTTTTATTAAGGACAAATCAGAAACATTACCTTGTTTTTCCATCACCAATTGATCTTCATTTCTACCATAAGAACTATCACCAATGCCCTTTGGGATAAACTCTAAAACTTATCTATTGTATCATGAACAACATCTTTGTCCTCACCATTCCAATTCAGAATTAATTCTTCCATCACCACTTGGCTTCTGTACTAAGAACAATTCAACTTAATTGTATCTTTAAGTACCACAATAACCAACCAATGGATATTCACTACAAAAACTCACATCCATATATAAATTGAAGTGTCTATACTCCATTCACTTGTAGAATTGTCATATCAAACATTCATTCCAACTCAAAACCAACCATAAATTTGGGAAGAACACTAGTACGACATAATTTACTGAGAACCTATTTTACTCTAGGGACTAACATTAATATGGACATAAAGATTGAATCACTTTCCATCGTATGAACATATTTTCATCTATGAAGACACCTAGGTACCCAACTACCGTGCTCCCCAACTTTCTAGGAAAATACTATGGACACAAGATTTATCAAATTCAATCTTATGTTCCCTGCATCTGGCAATTTGAGGACTTATAGTGCAACATTCATCAAATAATCTTTCATCAAGGAACAATTAGAGATAACAAAACACGTAGTTCAATTTCCATTTCAACCACCACACACCTTACAAAGAAGACTAAAAAGTGACTTTTTGCATTATATAATATTTCCATGTAAGGCTACAAAAAAATAGCCAAAAATAATAACACACATGAACAAGTACTCATTAGTGCTTGTTGAGTCCAGAAACATACACATATTTGGCCTCTTTGTTTGCAACTTCAAAATTTTGCATCTTCAACATCTTGATTCAATCTTCAACATAGTTGTCCAATATCCTTATTAGGGATTCTATATCTCACCAAGAATTATTAAAGAAGTCAATTCTAACAATATCCACACTCCATATTGAGTGACTATGCTCAATATGTTTTCTTTTACAACACCCCAAAACTTTCAAGGGAACATTTTTCAATACGATCATTTTTACACTCGTGTGCAATACATCCAAATATCGAAGTGTGGTCTCAATAAGCATACATGCATATCGAGCAACAAAAGTGATATATGAAAAAAGTGTCACCCTCCCATGGAATCTTCATGATGCTCAATTTCTTATAGGAAATAGCTCATCTTACACACCTTGGAAGCAATCATAAGTTATTGAAATATTTCATCCTTTAAACTAAGGCTACACAAACCTTATCTACACCTTCAGTTTCATGCAACGTTGTGGAATCAAAATTATAAACCACTCATAAATCCATTGTTATAGTCACTTGAATTGAGTTGGTGGGCACTGGAACAATGCATGCATTGAGTGTATAAAGGAGACGACCCCTATTTTCTCCTTCTAAGAACCGCTTATGGTGGTCAAAATTAGCGTGGCGTGCATTGAGTGTATAAAGGAGACGACTCCTAATTGCTCCTTCTAAGAACCGTTCTTGGTGGTCAAAATTGCGTGGCATGCGTCTTCCATCTCTAGAAATGCATAGAAGATTGAATATAGACTACACATTAGTCTCATTGATATTTGGGCATTTTTGTGGTCTACAAAATTGTGGGCTCCTCAACTAAATTTGACTTATAATCAAGTATCTCCCAACCCTACTCATTGATATTTAGGAATTTTTGTGGTCTACAAAATTGTGGGCTCCTCAACTCAATTTGACTTGTAATCTAGTTCCATTCACATGCATAAAATTGGTTTCCATCACAACTTTACTTTTTCACGATTCCTTCCTTTGGATCAGCAGCCAAATAAAAATAGGTTTATTAAATCAACAACCTTGTTTTTACCTTGATTCATTCAAAAAAAAATATCAAACCTCATACAAAGCTCCTGGTCTCAATCTTTGCATGTGGAGCATAAGCAACATATACCATAATCACTTTGCCACCCCCTACATTGAACAAATGAATATTTACCATGTGATCACAATAGTCATAGCCCCTCGAATCACCAACATGACAGCAGTACACCAACAACAACTATACAACCAACAACAAAGATCAGGCAATACACCAACAACAACTGTACAACCAACTATCAATATGACAACATTCCTCTTTCACAAAATTGGCTTGGTTCAGAGTACTGTGATCCTTGAACCTTGGATAATTTTCATTGTCGTGGAGTCCATAGCACATATCTCTCATAGCTAGGAGAAGTTTCATTGTCATGGAATCCATAGCACATATCTCTCACAACTATGAGAAGTTTCATTGTCATGCAATACATAGCACATATCTCTCACAGCTATGATGCTCTTCATTTTCACGAACGAATAGAACAGGTTCACACAACTCCAGAATGGGCATCGACCAATCTCCAGGTTGCAACAACATGATACAACCCTTCTCTTCACAAGTGTTCCACTATTCTCTTTCAATTTGATGTGCCTCCACCTACTCTTTGTAATTAAATATTATTGTAGCACAGCAAACACACTGAAACACTTCCCATGACTTAAGCCAAAGATTGCAAAGTCACTTTATACACTTCATTGTGCATCATTTTATCAATTGAGAAATTGATTCATTAAATTTCTTCATTGTCGTTTCTTTCTACAAAACACTGTCGGAATCCTTTCATCAAAAATAGCAAAATGGGAATATAAGGCCAATCTCTCGGTCAATTGAAGACAAATGGGGAACTGTATGGGAACAAAGAACAAAAAATTGTGGGTACAATTTACATCACGAATACCAATGCCAATCACCAACGGGCGTGACCCCAAAAGAATTTGACTACATGGTTAAAGGTAGCTACCAATACATTATACAACAGATACAAAGTATGTTGGTGTTTCATCCACCGTTCAGTTTTGGCTCATACATGTTAAACATAATGTAACCTCAACAGTCTGACTATACACTGCCAGCTGTCTTGGCTAGCTATACTTTCTATTCTTCTTTAGCTTGAGCCTATTTAGCTCAGCCATCTCCCATTGCATTGAAGCTTCTTCAAACTTCTTCAGTACTTCTTCATACATTTCAATATACTATTCTATTATTTTCTCTCTTCATTTCTCTTTGCTTCACAATTTATCATGGTATCAGAGCTTCAACAGTAAGCCTCTTCACACAGGCTAGAGAGCAACACGATCCTCATAGCGCAGAGATTACACGGATCTTGAGAGCATGCGACACATACTTTTCACAAGGCTTGGAGAGATGTCCGTACTACTCTCAAAAGATCATCATAGGAAGCTTGCAGAGGAAGCAGAGCATACAACGCTCGAAAGATCAAGGTTGAAGAGAGTGCAGAAAAAAAAAAAACTTTAAAGATTCTTGTAATTTTCAAGAATCGTCAAAGATTGACGAAGAAGAGCTGCAGAATGGAAGATCATTTAAAGAACTCGCAGAAATTGTTCAAATTCATTAAAGATTTCCGCAGAAGGCAGCATCGTTTAAAGTTTTTTGAAATTTGCTCAAATAGGTCAAAGATTGTAGTAGAGAACGAAGAACTCATGAAATTCTTTCAAATCTTTGAAAGATTCACAAATATTTCTTCCACAAGAGTAAAGAACGCGTCTCAGGTGCAAAGAACAGCCATTGAGACCATAAGATTCGTCCTGCGAATGAATCTAGAGAGGGAAACCAGTTCAGAAGGGATGAAGAAAGCATGGAAAAGGTGAAAGAATTTCAGCCGTTAGATCTTGCGCAGAGGGCCGACAACCGTTGGATAAGCGAGAAGGTGCACGAGGTTTAATCCTCTGGAGAGCACAGGAGAAATCTAGACTTGTACAGTCACGAAGTCTCGACATCATCTGAAACTTCCATCAAGAGACACATGGCGAGATCCTACTCCATCGCAAAATCGGTAATCGGGAGTTGGACGCACAAAGGTGATTGCACTCCAAAAACTCCGATACGCGATATCACGAAATCTCGAAAAGATCACAGACGTCCATCTCAGAGGATAGGTGGCAGCAGATCAACGCATCATCACATCGGCATATCGAAGTTCACGGTTTTGAAAGACCGTCACAACAAGAATTCAAAACTCGCGAAATCACGAAATAGCGATAAAGTCTCAGTCGTCCATTTGTTTGGACACCTGGCGGACATCCAAGAAACCATCGGTGTTTCGGCATTCAGGGTTTCAATTTGACAGAGAAATTGTTTCAACGGATCATTGCAAGTCGCGATATCCCAAGGTGGAATCAGGACCGTCCATCTTTCCTGGACGCGTGGTGTAAATCTGAGGACTCAGGAAAAGTCCCCAAAAGGAAAAGGCCATCGACACATCGGGATTCGATGTTTTGCGAATCCTGAGGACAAGAAACACAAGCACTTCAGAACTCCAAAGTCTGACATCCCGACAGGAGGTAAAATCCATTGTGGGGCCCAACTGCCATCATCTCGTCAAAATCACGGGATCAGAAATCTCCACAATGAAATACCCGACGCAGATCTGAGTCATCCATCTGTTGGGACGCATGGCAGGAATCAAGTCCATCGGCATTACGGGATTCAAAAAATCACGGATCCTAACAACGAGACGTCCGGTGCATTTGAAGTCTCGATATCATGAGAAGGGATCAGGTCCGTCCATCATTGGAGGACACGTGGTGCAGATCGAAGCAATCGGGAAAAGTCCCTAAAGGACAGTGCCATCGGCAAATCAGAGATAGGGGAATCGAGGAGTCAGAAGAGATCGTCATCAGAAATCATGAAATACCGATTCGCGATATCTCGATAAGATCTGGACTGTCAGATCACACAAGATCTGAACCGTTCAATTGTCCAAAGGCAATTTTTCGCATTTCGGCGATTTGAAAGACAAAGAATGGGAAAATCCCGTAGCACTTTACCATAAAGGTGTGTGGTCACATTGCAAGGTGAAAAAGGCCAATTCAAGCCCGATAAGATCCCTTCAGCCATTGGAAAATCGGTAAATTGGCGATCGGAGGTAAATACGAAATTTTCCCTCTATTTTTTTCTGAATTTTTTTTTTTTCAAAAAAATAAATATGTCATCTAGCAACTTAGGACCAACTCAGGGTCCGATTCTTCTGGGAAAGAATTACAAGTTTTTGTTTCTTCGAATGAGATCATTCTTGCAAGCACAAGAGTGTTGGGAACCAGTGGATCTTGAATATGTGGAACCGAATCTAGCTGCCCTCGCTGCCATGACAAATGCGCAGAGAATTTCTTAGGCAACTCTGAGGACCAAAGAAAATAAAGCAAAATTCTGGATTCAAAATTCTGTGGATGATTCGATTTTCTCGAAAATCACAGGCACTGGTACTTCAAAACAGGCCTGGGACATCCTTAAATCTTCCTATCAAGGAAATGACAGGGTCAAAATAGTTAAACTGCAGACCTTGTGGACACAATTTGAGACTCTCAGGATGACAGAGTCCAAAACTGTGGATCAGTTCATGACCAGAGTCATGGGAATCGTGAACCAGATCAAACTGATTGGTGAAACCATCACTGATCAACGAATTGTTGAGAAAATTTTCATAAGTCTACCCAAGAAATTCGAAATGGTTGTAACAACAATCCTTGAATCCAAGGATCTGTCAAGATTTTCAACAGATGAATTAATTGGTTCTCTAGTGACACATGAGACCAGACTGCATCTCACAAATGAGTCAATCTCCAATGCATTCAAAACTCAATTCTCCTTCAGCAGAGGGAGAGGCAGAGGAAGAAGTAGAGGTCACCAAGGAAGAGGGAGCAATCAAAGTAACTCTCACTCCAGTGGAGGCAATAGACAACAGTATCCGAATCAAAATTTCCAAGGTCAAAGACATCAGCAATAAAATCAACATCAAAATTTTCAGCCTCAAAGAGGCAGAGGGAGAAGATCAAATGAGAAATCAAGCATACAATTCTATTACTACAAAAAGTATGGGCACTATGAATCTGAATGCAGGAAGAAGCAAGAAGATCAGCTCTCAGGCAAAGCACATGTGTCAAATCACACGGGAGAAAACTCAGGAGGTATGTTTCTATCATGTGACAAGACTGAACAACAACCTAAAGATCTGTGGTTGCTGGACAATGGATGCAGCAATTGCATGACAGGTAACAAAGAATTACTTTCATGCATTGATTCTTCAATCTCATCTGATATTACACTTGGAAATGATTACTTACTCAAGGTTCAAGGAAAAGGAACTGTTTCTATTCTTACTAAACATAATGTAAAGAAAGACATATATAATGTCTATCATGTTCCAGATTTAAAACATAATTTGCTAAGTGTAGGACAGCTCATTGAGCATGGCTATAAGGTACCTTTTGAGGGAACATCTTGTAAGATATATGACAAACTCCCAAGCAGAAAATTGATTTCTGAAATCCATATGACCCCAAATAGGATGTTTCCCCTTACCCTCAGAACTGTAAATCTGAGTCAACCATATGCATAGAGTGCATCAACCCTAAATAAAACAATCGTTTGGAATACAATATTTGGACATCTACCATTTCAGAGTCTAAGTTTTCTTCAGAAAAACTCCATGGTCAAAGGTCTTCCTATATTTAAAGAGAAAATTCCCCCATGTGAGTCTTGCATACTTGGAAAACATAAGAGAACTAGTTTTCCACAGTCATCAAATCAAGCCAAACAACATCTTGAACTTGTTCATACTGACCTATGTGGACCAATGCAAACAAAGTCGATAGGTGGTAGTTTTTACCTTCTAATGTTCATTGATGATTTCAGCAGAAAAATATGGATCTATTTTCTCAGACACAAGTCTGAAACATTTACAAAATTCAAAGAATTCAAGGAAGAAGCTGAAAAACAGAGTGGAAAATATATCAAAGCACTCAGGTCAAATGCAGGAGGAGAATACAACTCCAGAGAATTTACAAATTTCTGCAGATCACAAGGCATTTTCATACAAAAAGCAACAAGGTATACTCCACAGCAGAATGGAGTGGCTAAAAGGAAAAATCAAACAATAATGAATATGGAAAGAACACTTCTTAAAGAGAAACACTTGTAAAATACTTTTTGGGCTGAAGCAGTAGCATGCTCAGTTTATCTCTTGAATAGATATCCAACTACAAGTCTAAAAATGAAAGTTCCCCAAGAAGCATGGAGTGGGACAAAGCTCAATGTAGCTCATCTAAGGACATTTGGATGCATAGCATACGCTCACATACCTTCCGAACTAAGGAAGAAGCTTGATGACAGAAGTGAAAAATGTATTTTCACTGGCTATAGTGAAACATCCAAAGCTTATAGGCTTTACAATCCCATCGCCAAGAAATTAATTCTCAGCAGAGATGTACAATTTCTGGAAAATCAATTCTGGAATGATTCAGAAAATTAGCAAGTGGACAGTCAAAATCCATTGCTACCAAGTTTTGAAAATGCAGAAAATTCAAAACAGTAAGTACCTCAAACTACTCTTCCAAGATTGCAAGTACAAAGACAACCTGAACATTTTCAGGATAACTCAATTTCCAGCAGAGAATCATTCTCTGAACCACAAAATCAGAGAACTCAAAGTTTAAGAGAAATCCATCAGCAGTTGGATGACTTTGAACAACACAACCTTTTTTCTTTAATGTCATGTCAACCTAAATCCTTTAAGGAAGTAGCTAAGGAGCCACATTGGGTTCAAGCCATGAACCAAGAAATTGACTCCATTGAAAAGAACAAGACATGGGATCTTGTTGATTTTCCAAGACACAAGAAGAGTATTGGTGTCAAGTGGGTTTACAAAACTAAAATCAATAAAAAAGGGCAGATCGAAAAACACAAGGCAAGACTTGTTGCCAAAGGCTTCTCACAACACCCAGGTACTGATTATGGTGAAACGTTTTCTCTAGTAGCAAGACTAGACACTGTAAGAACTCTATTGGCCATAGCAGCACAAAAAAAATGACAAGTATACTAGATGGATGTCAAGTCAACATTCTTGAATGGTCTTTTAGAAGAAGAAGTTTATGTCGATCAACCACTTGGATTTGAAGTCCAAGAGAACCCAACCAAAGTGTATCGGTTGAATAAAGCCTTGTATGGCTTAAAGCAAGATCCAAGAGCTTGGTACAGTAGAATTGACACCTATCTGATCAAAAGTGGTTTCAGCAGAAGCCAAAATGAGCCAACTCTTTACACCAAAATAGATCAGCACGGTAAAATTATAATT
>JZKD02S1815824.1:1216544-1237189 GCA_000966675.3 Picea glauca
GATCTTGGCATAATGAAATATTTTTTAGGGATTGAGGTTCATCAATCAGCCAAAGGCATTTTTGTCTATCAACAAAAGTATGTAGCAGACATCATCAAAAGATTTCACATGGAAGGATGCAATCTAGCAGAAACCCCCATACCTTTATTCACAAAGTTGAGAAAGAATGATGAAGGTCCTATAGTGGACTCTACTTTATACAAAATTTTAGTAGGCAATTTGTTGTATCTTACAGCAACTAGGCCTAACATTATGTATGCAGCCAACCTTGTTTCCAGATTCATGGAATCACCAAAAGATTTGCATTGGAAAATGACAAAATGAATTTTGAGATATGTTGCAGGAACTCTCAATTTCGGTTTATGGTACACTAAATTTGATAGTAATCAACTTTCTGGTTACACAGATAGTGACTTTGTAGGCATCCTAGATGACAGGAAAAGCACATCAGGATATGTTTTTCAACTGGGCACGAACTTGATTTCATGGGCATCAAAGAAGCAGCCAATTGTATCAATATCTTCTGCAGAGGCAGAGTATGTAGCTGCTAACTCAGCTTCATGTCAAGCTGTGTGGCTGAGAAGGATATTGACAGACATGTCACATATAGAAAAGGATCCAACTCCTATTTTTTGAGACAATACATCAACAATTGCATTATCTAAGAACCATGTGTTTCACAAGAAAAGTAAACACATTGACACTTGGTTTCATTTCATACGTGAGCTAGTCAATAATGGTGATATTGCACTACAATTTTGTGGTTCTTGAGATCATCTTGCTGATATCCTTACAAAGCCACTAGGAAAGTCAGTTTTTTATTTTCAGAGACAACACTTAGGCGTAGTCAGTGTTGATGATTGTAACTGTTGAGTTTAAGAGGGAGTGTTAAACATAATGTAACCTCAATAGTCTGACTGTACACTACCAGCTGTCCTAGCCAGCTGTACTTTCTATTCTTGTTTAGCTTGAGCCTATTTAGCTCAGCCATCTCCCATTGCATTGAAGCTTCTTCAAACTTCTTCAGTACTTCTTCATACATTTCAATATACTGTTCTATTTTTTTCTCTCTGCATTTCTCTTTGCTTCACAATTTATCATCACACACACCCAATTGCAGATGCCAACGATTTTACCCTTGACTAGACTTCAATTGGTGAGCACAATTTTCTTCATGCAGGATTATCGTAGGCCTTAGTATTGACTGATGACTGCTCTCCATATCTCTAGTATCTTTTCACTACACAAACCACGCGGATGGATGGAAAAACTGCTTGAAGGCCAAATCTTATTGGGTTGACAGACGGTATTTATGAAAAAGATTATCCATCTTGCACTTGAATATCAATTCCTAGTAAACCTTGGAATATCTCGAACAATATGCAGGCATATCAAACACTCAGGGGTAGCTCCCTATCCATTTCTTGAGGGAAAAAACTCCCATTTCCATCACAATTTAAGGTGCTTGAAAAATGGCTTTTCCAATTTCAGGACCTTGGCCTCGGACTCCAAGGCAGTTGGAGTCCTTTATGATCACAATTTCTTTCATATATCTTCAAATGAACAGACATAGAAGAGGCCCCCGTCATGTGTAAGGTTGTACTTTTCATTTTCACCACACTGTGGCTCTTAGAAGAAAGGATCATGCATCCAATTATTGCTTCCCAGGATCATTGGCACTCTTCTCTTATCCACTGTTGCTGCTGCATCACCCTCTTCTCATACAACCTTCAATATCTTCAACAAATCGGCTAGAAGATTCTCGTGCAGCATGCAAAACTACCAGTAATCTTTGATTTCTTGGTCAAATAGACTAGTGAAATCTCTTAGCACCTTCTACAACATATCAAATCACATCCATTCAATCAAACTGTCTTCATGCATTAGCAACATCAACATATCTGAACTCACCTGCATTTCCTGAGTAGATCTGGTCACTCTTCATATATCTCTCACACACATCCATGCTCCATAGATCTGAAAAATAATATGCCTCACCATTAACCTGCAAGTCATCCCATCTCTTTACTGGAAGAACTGCTCCATCTGTTTGTACAATGCCTAAAGTCACATGCATCGGTCGAAAAATGTCTAATATATTTTCCACAACCTCCACAATGATTTGGATCTTCATCCAACATGTTTTCACTTCCCAGGTGCATCAGGACACATAAAATTATAAAGCAAAAAATACATGGCATAGAAAAACACTATAGACAAACCATAGCAACACTTTACAAAATTCTATATACTCTCACTTATACTACTTCTACATATAGAATTAGAAACACTCAAATGCCATGATCACTGAGGTTTCTTATGAAAGAGTAAGTTTTATGTAGAGAAATGAGAGAGTAAACATTGTTTCCACAAACCTAAACTGTGTTGAATGATCCACAGAGAGTAGAAATGGTTTCTACGAAGAAAAACTATGTTGAGTGATAGATTTAACCAATGTAATAGTTCATATATAATACATCAATATTTTTCTATACACACTATCTTAACACATTAACATACTTATATTCTTGAGAGAATGTCTTAACCACACACCAAACTCTTTAGTTGGAGAGAATCTAATGCAGACCCCCCTACTCTCCCTCGGGGATGCGTGACCTCCCGGTCAAGGATATTAATTTCCTCGAGTTGGATTAGCTCCTCAAGACCTTACTGGTCTCAAACGAAATAAAACACAAGCCATGATATCACCTGAGGCACAGATCATATGATACTCGTGGGCTCTGCTTTCTTAGTGCTTTTTCAAATATCAACACTGGCAGGTGCTAGCTCCTTCTGCTAGCCCTTCTTTGCATGTGACCCAGGGCTTAACCTCCTCGTGCTTCACAACTTCATAACTTTTAACCAGGACTAGATCAACGGTCCATGTCACCCTTCGCAACCAATGGTCGAGATCTACTTCGGGACTCCACACTTCAGGATTTGTGGATGTTCCAACCTCCGCTTCTCCCCGGAATACTCCATACCCAAAGTTCTAGATCAGGCACCACACTTCCACCCAAATCAACTGTTTTGGTCCACTTCGGGACATCGACGTTCGAGAGTTTCAGATGTTCCTACAACTTTTTCCCCCAGAGTGTTTTCTTCTGGAGTTGAGGATCATGTGCTATGTGTCCTTCCTGATCAACGGTCCTAGTTCACTTTGGGACTTCGGACTTTGGGAGCCTCAACCTCTCCACACTTTCTTTCTCCTGGAGCGCTTTCACCCAGAGTTCACAATCTATTGATGCGTGTGTCCCATAGATCAACGACCACAAACCACTTCGATTATTCGGGCTTCGGGAGTTTCAAAATCTCCACCTTCACTTTCTCCTGGAATGCTTTCGCCTAGAGTTGACATATCCCTGCCACATGTCTTTCTGGATCTAACGGTTGCGATTCACTTTGGCTATTCGGGCTTCGAGAGTTTCAACTTCTCCATATCCATTTTCTTCCGAAGTGCTTTCACCTGGAGTTCATTGATCCTTGTCACGTGTCCTTTTGGATTTGACAGCTGCTATTCACTTCGGCTATTTGGGCTTTGGGAATTTCAACTTCTCCACGTCCATTTTCTTCTGAAGTGCTTTCACTCGGAGTTCACGGATATTTGTCACGTTCCTTTCTGGATCTGACGGTCCATATTTTCTCCACTCCCTATCAACTTCCTTCTGGATTGTTATACCATCAGACTTCCAAATCTCTTGCCACATGTCCTCCGAAATGGATGGTTATAAGCTACTCCGCTCTTTGGGACATCAAGAGTTTGTCACACTCCACAACTGAAATCCTCCCTAGTGAATTTTCTCAAGAGTCTCAGATTTGTTGACACATGCCTCCTAGAGACCAATGACGAGGGTCTATGTTGGCCCTTGACCAAGTTTTGGGAGATTCTTGGTCATGTTGACCTATTTTGGAATTCGACAGCCTATTGAAGGAGGAGCACAAGACAAAGTGGAGATCACAAATCTCGGGCCCTTTTTTGGGTTTTTCTGATTATGTAATGGGATTGGGATGTTAGCCCATGGGTTTACCCATGCTTAGTCCTATTTTGTAATATATATATATAGATGTCTAGGAAATATAGAAGGAGACAAATGGCTAAGTGCTAGGATCTATGTGATTGAAGGATTGTAAGAGCTCTGTGTATACTGTGTGAGACTTGAAGAGATGAGTGCAAGTCATTGTGGCTGTAGAAGGATCTGTGCTTAGATCTACTGGGGAAGGAGGATCTAGTGAGTTGTGTAGATCTCCTTTCCTAGGTGAAGTAGGGTTTTTGAGGCTTTGTTCTTGTAACCAATTACTTGAAGAAAGGAAAGAAGAAGACTTGGTGGGCATATCCCCAGCGTGGGGTTGAACCACGTAAACATTGTGTTGTTCCACTTTTTGCTTGTCTTGATGTGTTTATAAATCCTTTGTGCTAAGTAATTTGAGATGATTAGATAGATATGCTTATGCTTAGTGCTACTGATACGTGAGAATGTTAGATCTGATCTATATGAATATGCTTAGTTCTTGATGTGCTAGATCTGATCTATTTACCTATGCTAAGTGCTTAAATACATTAGATTAGTGTGAATGTTGCGAAGATCTGTTTTATCAACGAAGTGGATATTTATTGCATATTGAGGAACTGACGGTGCTAAGTGCTTTACTAAGTATTATAATCACAGATCTGTGTCCCATCCAAGGTTGTAGACACTTGAGTCTTGCAACCAACCCTGCCTCTACCTCGGGTGAGACTTCATCTTCTTCACAGGTGTTTCCAAAAGGGCCATTAGTTAGGATTTTGTTGGTGTGTTGTTGTAGCATTGAATCCTGGGTCTTCCCCTTATGCCAACAAATGGTTCCACTACTGGGACATGAAACTTTGATTGCCGGTAACTAAGGAAGAAGAAGCTTTGTGCAAGATTTGACCTAAAACTATGAAGCTCTGTGCATAGATCTGTTTCCCTAGTGCAGAACATTTTACTTGACCTGTGAAGCTTTGTGCCAAGAAAAGAGGTCAAATCTGAAGAAAGGAGTTCATATATGAAGAAAAGAGGTAAGATTTGTAATCTTTGTGCTCTGATAAAGGTAAGAATAGTAGAAATTTTCTAGATATGAAAGCTTTGTGCTCTGTAAAAGTAAGATAAGTGAAATTTTTTTGTTTCTAGAGTATGGATCTAGGTATGTTTGATAGATTCTGTCCTAGCTTGAAAACTAGGGAACTAATAGATGAAAGAAGGCTTGATATGAGTAGATCTGATAAGAATAGTGAAAGATATGTTATGCCTATGCATAGAAAGAATGTTTGGGCTAACAAATGGATGCAGAACCCTAGAAAAAATTTGTTGCACGTTAGCTCCTATGATCCTAGTGTGCAGTACAAGAGAATTTGGGGATCACTTAAAAGAAAGAGAGGATTAACCCTCTGTTACAGTTGTAGAATACCGAGACATCTTTCTAAGGAATTCCCTGGGAGAAGACCTAATTGTCTTTGTTGTAGAGCTATGGATCATGAAGTATTGGATTTCCCTAGAATGTTTTCTAAGCTTGAAAGAATGAATCTGAATCCAGAAAACCTTAAGGTAGATCCATAAACTATTGCAGAATCCCAGAAAGAATCAGAGAAAGCATTGCTATAGATAAAAGAAACCCTGAATGACCACCGACATGTTATATTATCAGAGATCTTTAAAGAAAAAGAATGCATCGAAGAAAGAATAGGAAACTTCGACATTGATTGTGTCCTGGATGAGGAAGAACAGGTGAATATCATGACAGAGAGAACTTGGGAAGCTATAGGGAGGTCTGCTATGACTCCCTCATTAGGAGGAATAGGGTTATTCAAAGGAAAATTGGTAAACCTATGTGGAAAGCTCACTCATATATCTATGAATTCCAATGGAACTTTGACAGAAGAAGATTTTTAGATTATTAAATTTATTGAGGACAACACCCCATTTACCATGCTACTAGGAAAACCTTAGATTGATATAGATCAAGCCAGATGAAAGGAAGAAGAAGAAGTTTTCGAGCAGTTGAAACAAGAGTTAAAATATTGCGTGACTAGAAGGATCACACACTTAATTGAAGAATCAGAGAACAGATGGAAGTTATTTAACACTAGAGACCCAGATGTCAAAGCTGTAAGAACATTAGAAGACCCACAGGAGATTGAAGTACCTATCCGATATAAAGAAGACGTATTACCCCTGAATCCTAGGAAAGAATCTCAATAGTGCGTAGTAACTATGTCAAAAGAATATAAGAATCAAAATGGAAAAAGGAATACCGAGATGAAGCTCACCGGAAAGAAGGCTAGGAAGTTAAGTAAGAAGACGACTAAGATTGAAAAGTTACAGAAGGTTCCAGAGGGAACTTTGCAGAAAGAAAATTTGTAGAATTGGAGCTTCGTTGGGATATCAGAACAACGACACATGGCACTTTGTCATGGCCAAGCAATATAGTCATTGGGGACATTATAACTGTTTGACTGCTACCACAAATGAGTAGAAATTAATTTAAGGCTCAACACCAGACCGTTGGATCACGCCATAACAGAAACCACACAAGCCACCCAGGCTTTGACACAAGTACAGGGAGTACTTGGCGAACAATGCAGTGTTGCAGAATAGGAAAAGCTTGCTCTCCAAGTAAAGTGGGATGAAGAAAAATCACAGCTGCAACAAAGAAAGGAACAATTGCTCACAGAGAAACTCGAAGTAAAGGAAATGGTCAATAGAGAACTTCTCACTGTGACAGTCATAGAAGTAAAGACCGAAGAGTGAGTTCCACAGTAGGTGGCACAACTTGAAGAAGTGATCCAGCGGCTACAACAACAAATCACATATTTGGAACTACACAATGTGCTCGAAACCCCGCAAGATGTAAGGGACCTAAGAGAAGAAACTTCCCACATCGCGGTTGACAAACTGAAATCTCTTGCCCTAGATTGAAAAAAACTGAGCAACCACAACACCCAAACATATGACAACCTCACTGAGAATCCAGAGTTACAGGCACTGGAGTCATAGCTCAAGGAAACGAATAAAAATGCAGACACACTATAGGTGCAGATGAAGGCCTTGTCAGTCGTAGAAAGAATGAAGTGGTATCAAGAGTAGTGCACCACCCAACAATAAATCCATACAATTCAAAGAAACGTTATGTAAGTCACTCAAATTATCCAACCAGTACAAGATAAGGCATGGAAATTGTTCACAGAGGTTGAGAGCCGAGGAGAAGAGCTAGAATAGGTTGTCACCACAGTATAAAAACGCCTAGAAGGGCCAGTGAATGACATAGTAATCCAAGAGTTCACCGAGCAAGAGGCCATAGCATAGAAGTAGGTTGAAGCAGGTCGAGCCAAGATTGAAGCGTTCGAGGTAGAACTAGTCAGACCAGAGTGACTTAGGACGAGTCACAAGTGAGTGTTGGGGGCCTGTTAGACCTTGACCAAGTTTTGGGAGATTCTTGGTCATGTTGACCTATTTTGGACTTTGACATCCTGTCGAAGGATGAGCGCAAGATGAAGTGGATATCACAGATCTCGGGCCCTTTTTTGGGTCATTTTTGGGTTTTTGGGATTATGTAATGGGATTGGGATGTTGGCCCATGGGTTTACCCATGTTTAGGCCTATTTTGTAATATCTATATATATATATATATATATATATATATATATATGTATATATATATGTCTAGGCAATATAGAAGGAGACAAATGACTAAGTTCTAGGATCTATGTGATTGAAGGATTATAAGAGCTTTGTGTATACTGTGTGAGACTTGTAGAGCTAAGTGCAAGTCATTGTAAGAGGCTGTAGAAGGCTATGTACTTAGATCTATCAGGGAAGGAGGATCTAGCCAGCTGTGAATACCTCGTGTCCTAGGTGAAGTAGGGTTTTTGAGGCTCTGTGCTTGTAACCGATTACTTGAAGACAAGAAAGAAGAAGAGTTGGTGGATGTATCTCTAGGGTGGGGGTGAACCATGTAAACACTGTGTTGTTCCTCTTTGTGCTTGTCTTGATGTGTTTATAACTCCTTTGTGCTAAGTGATTTGAGATGATTAGATAGATCTGCTTATGCTTAGTGCTACTGATATGTGAGAATGTCAGATCTGATCTATATGAATATTCTTAGTTCTTTATCTTCTAGATCTGATCTATTTACCTATGCTAAGTGATTAAATACATTAGATTAGTGTGAATGTTGCGAAGCTCTGTTTTATCAACGAAGTGGATATTTATTGAATATTGAGGAACTGATTGTGCTAAGAGATTTATTAAGTAGTATAATCACATATCTGTGTCCCAACTAAGGTTGTAGACACTTTAGTCCTGCAACCACCCTTGCCTCTACCTCGGGTCAGACTTCATCTTCTTTGCAGGTGTTGTCGAAAGGGTTGGTAGTTAGGTTTTTGTTGGTGCATTGTTGTAGCGTTGAACCCAGGCTCTTCCCCTATGCCAACAGTCTACTTAGGCCTTCGGCTCTTCGGTGATTTCTCTCTCTCCGTCTACTTTGGCCTTCAGCTCTTTGACGATTTTGTTCTCTCTGTCTACTTTGGCCTTCAACTCTTTGGCAATTTCGCTCTCTCCTTGTCTACGAACTCCCAAAGTTCTTCTGCTCCTAAGTTGCAGATCTTACGTCACATGTCCCTCTATATGATGGACGCTCCCTAACCTCTTTGGGAATTCAGTGAATTTCTCTCTCTTGTATGCACAATGAGACTTAAAGATCACGCACTTTTCCCAAATCCAATGATCTAGAATGAGTCTACTTCCTCCTGGACATATTTTTCCTCATAACTCAGTAAACCTTTGTAGCTTCACCCCCTTTGAATATTTCTTCCCTCTATCTCTCTTGAGCTTTGTTTATTGAACCCTTCAACTCCTTAGAAGGCTATTTCGACACTTATTTGAACTTCGAATCTATGCACTCCTTGCAACAGATTCTTACAAAAGACTTAGCTTCTCGGAGGTGACTATGCATGCCTTGCAACAATCCCTTTGCACTCCTTGCAAATAGAAGTTTCAGGCTACCTCCTCCAAGATTTTGAGTCAAAACAGACTCTGTCAATGCACTCCTTGTAGACTATATGCACACCTTTCATGAACTCAATGAAGAGAAACAATTGAAACTTATCCAAATGCTTCACAGTTTCATATACGCAATAACATAACTCATTTATTCATGAAAACAAAAAATAATAGGGAAACTGTAAACAGTAGCAACACCATGCGTTGGGTCAATACCCCTTTGTTATATTCATTCATATGTAAATGGATCCAACTCAAATAAAAACAAATTACATTTAGTAACAACCATCTCCTACTAATTTGCAATAGCCTTATTCAGGCATACAATGCATCTCCTTATAAAAGAGGTCCTCTAGGGTTCCCTCTATCTACCTATCTTATCAAAGTAAAATCTTATAGCTACTTAGTCCTATTACAATAAACGTATGTGACATACAATTTAAGGATGATGTTCAGATCCATGCCAAAATCAAATAACTAAAGGACGATATGGTCTCTCCTAGTTTGACGTGATCTTTCAACCTCTGACCATTAAAAATTCTCTGATTCATCATTTACTCAGAAGTTCTCTGAGATACACCATCTTTAAAAGTTTAAAATTTTACTCAAAAGGAACGCTAACCACTATGATGTCATCCCATGTGTCTTTGTTGATGATTCTCTTACATCATACTCCTCTAGGAATAAAATTCATGGACTCATGTCCATGAGCTCTTACACTGACCTTCCATGATTTTGGACATCAGCTTCACTCACCCAATTAGCATCTTCTATTGGGTGTCCCTTCCACTTGACCAAATATTCAAAATAGGTCTTCCTCATGGTTTTCTTACCATTCCTCTTATCAACAATCTTCTCTATCTATGGCTTTTCAGCTACAAGCATCTTCTTCTCCCATTGAATCTTCTCTTGATCTTTTGATCTTTCTGTGTCATCTTCCCTGTAAGGATACATGTTTGAAATGTTTAATATGGGTGATATTCCCACATCCTCTGGTATCTCTATCTCATAAGCGTTGTTACCAAGTTTTCTTAGGATCTTGCATGGTCCAATCTTCTTCAACTTCAACTTGTTATATTTTCCTCTTACAAACCTTTCCTTCCTCAAGTATGCTAAAACTTGATCTCCTACTTGAAATTGAAGTTCTCTTCTGTGTTGATCAACTCTATGTTTATACTCTGCATTGTTGTTCTGCAACTTCCCCTTGATCTGATTATGAAGATTTTGTATCTCTATAGCGAAGTCTTCTACTCCAACACTTCTAAATTCAATTTGCTCCATGTCTCTCAATTTTGATACCCCTCTTGAAATCATCCCATACACTATCTGGAATGGGTTATTTCTTGTACTTTTGTTTGGTGAGTCATTATATGGAAAATCTACTTGTGAAATAATTTGATCCCACTAGCTATGATGTTCAATGACCAAACTTCTCAACAAATTTCCCAAGATATGATTTACCACCTTCGTCTGTCCATCTATTTGAGGGTGATATGCTGAAATAAAACAAAGTTATGTCCCCAACTTATTCCATAATGTTCTCTAGAAATGACCAACAAATTTAGTGTCCCTATTTAAGATAATACTCTTGGGCAATCCATGAAGTCTCACCACTTCCTTGAAAAACAAATTTGCAATGTGTGTTGCATCATTTGTCTTCTGGCATGGGATAAAGTGTGTCATATTCAAAAATCTATCAACTGGCACAGACACAAAGAGGAAGTATGGAATCACTTCCTCTTTGTGTCTATGGAAATCCCAACACAAAATACATGCTTATTGCATCCCAAGGCCTATCTAGAATAGGCAATGTCTAATACAATCCATTGTTTTGTTTCTTTCCTTTTTCATACTAGAAAATCTCACATTTGTTTACAATTTTTTTCAAGTCTTCTCTCAAACCTGGCCAATAGTATGAATTGTTCAATTGTGCAAACGTCTTGTCATCGCTGAAATGTCCTGCTAAGCCAACACTATGTTTTTCCTTCAACATATTTTCTCTCATTGAACACTTTGGTATGCACAATTGGAAACATTTAAACATCAATCCATCTTGAATCATATATTTTTTCCAGTGACTTCTATCTCTGAGAACAATATTTTCACATGCTTCATATGCTTCTTTGAAATATGGGTCATTACAATACACCCCCTTAAAGTGTTCAAACACTAAGGTCTTGACCTGAAATTCCTACAGAATCAGACATCTCCTGCTCAATGCATCATCAACTTTGTTAGCGTTACTAGAAATATTTTTAATGAAAAAAGTTAAATTTTGCATAAACTCTACCCACTTAGTATGTCTCTAGTTTAAATTCTCTTGTCTGGTTATGAATTATAAGGCTTGGTTTTCTCTATAGAAGACAAATTCCTTTGGAACAAGGTAGTGCCTCCATTTCTTCAAGGCTTGAATTATGGCATAAAATTCTTTATCATATGTGGATTACTTTCCCTTAGTCTCATTCAGCTTCTCAATGAAATATGCAACATGAATATTATCTTGGCTCAAAAATGCTCCAATTGCAACTCCACTCGCATCACACCTTACTTGAAATGTCTTCCTGAAGTTTGGTAAGACCATAATTGGCTGTTATGTTATCTTCTCCTTCAATATATTGAAACTTTTCTCAGCTTCTCCAGTCCGTTTAAAATACTTCTGTCTCTTCTTCACAGTATCCATCATTGGTGCACAAATTCCGCTGAAATTTCTAATGAAATTCCTACAGAAACTGGCTAATACATGGAAGCTTCTGACCTCAAACATACTCCTTAGCGATGACCATTCTTTTATTTCTCTGAACTTCTCGATATCCATCTTCAATTCATTTGAAGAGATCACAAAAACCAAGTAAATGAGTTATGTCTTCATAAAAGAGGACTTCTTCAGATTTATCAACAACTTCTCTTGTTGTAGGCTCCTCATCACTAATGTCATATGTCTCAAATGATCTTCTTTAGTTTTAATAAATACCAATATATCATCCATATATACAATAAAAAAATCACCAATGAAATCCTTCAATACTTTATTCACGAGTCTCTTAAAAATACTTGGGTCATTTTTTAAGCCAAATGGCATAACAAGCCATTCATACAACCCCTCATTTGTCTTAAAGGTTGTTATCCACTCATCACCTTATATCATTCTTATCTCGTGATATCCACTTTTCAAATCTATCTTTGAAAAAAATATTGCTCCACTTAAGAAATCCATTAAGTCATTCATCATAGGAAAAGGAAATCTATACCTAACGGTGATATTGTTTATGTCTCTTGAGCCTGTACACATTCTCCATCCTCCATCCTTGTTTGTATTGCACATGGACTCAAGATTTCTCTCACCTAACCCTTGTCTAATAATTCCTTGACTTGTTTATTTACCTCCTCATTCTCTTGAGGTGTCAATATGTATGTTTCTTTGTTCTGTAGACTTTCTCCTGGTATCAATTCAATATGATGGCTGATACTTTTGATGGGTGGCAATGAGTTAGGAAACTCATCCACTACTATGTCACCAAAATTCTCCAACACTCCTGAAATTCTTCAGGAAAATCATCCATAGAAGTACTTTTAAGGAAAACTATGGATTTCCTCACCACAACAAACTACATCTCATGTTCCTTCTTGAATTCACTCAGGAGTTCCTTCCCACTCATGAGAAGTATTCTTGTGTTGGATTCTTCCTTTACTTTCTTCTCTTCTATTGGCAACAACATGTGTGTTATACCATTATTTTCCAAAGTGTAAGTGAGTGTTCCTTCTCCCATCATGAATGACATTATTGTCAAACCACCATGGTATTCCCAACAAAACATGACATACATCCATGGGAATTACATCACACATAATCTCATCTCTATATCCACCTATTTTAAATTCAACAAGGCATTGTTTAGTTACCATTACCTATTGTCCTTTTTGCAACCATGAGAGATTATATGGATTTGGATGTGCAGTTGTCTCTAGCTCTAATTTCTCCACCATCTCTATGGATACTATATTGTTAGTGATCCCACTATCAATTGTCACCTTTCATACTCTGTCTTTAGTCTTGCAAGTTGTCCTGATCAAATTGTTCCTCTGCATCGGTTTTTCAACTTCTGGTTCTGGATTCAATAGAACCCTCCTCAACACCAGATATTTTCCATCCTCTGCACCTTCTTCTTCAACATTCCTTTTCTATGTTTCTGAAATGTGAGCTTCACCTACTCCTTTCTTTTTCTCGGGACATTCCCAAGACTTTTGTTGTGGTTTTCCACAGGTATAACATCTTATCTCTCCTCCAATATTTCTTCCTCCTCCTCTGGAAAAATAATTTATTCCACCATGGTGTCTCCCTCTGGAGCTTCCTCCTCTTTCTAAGTGACTGTGGGTTTTCACATCCTCACCCTTGGGCTTTTGTGCATTATCATGTGCAACTTCTTTACCTTTGTTTCAACTTCTACCTCTTCTTTGTTGGCTTTGTTTTCTGGCCAAATTCTCCTCTGCTTTCAGTGCATATTGATATGCTTCCTCTACTGTCCTCACCGACATCATGCTGATTTCATCTTGGATCTCATATGTAAGGCCATTTATGTACTTGGAAACTTTATCTTCATCTCTCTCCGCCTGTCAAGTCCTAATGTTCAGCTTGTAAAACTCTTCCGTGTAATCTTTCACTATCATTCATTTCTATCTCGGTTTATGCATCTTCCTGGACAAATTTATCTGATAATCCTCGGACATGAACTTAAAATTCAACATGCCTACCATTCTATCCCAACTTTTAATATTTTGCTTACCTTTGCTTCATATGTCAGCCTATAGTTCATCCCACCATAGTGTTTCATGTCCTTTCAACCTAGTGACAACATGTCTCACCTTCTTCTTCTCATCGACATCGTCATAGTCAAAATACTTGTCCTTCGACCTTATATAATCCAAAAGCTCTTCAACATCTAGATTTCCTTCATACATTGGGATGTCTATTTTAACTTTATTTCCCAACTTCACAACAACTTTCAATAAGCATTCTTCAACATCATCTCTCCCTGCAACTTCCTCAACCTATGTCTCTTAACTTTCTACCTCACTGACATCTCCATCATCAGGTGCTCTCCTCTACACTACTTCCATCGCTTCCAATAATACACGCAGTTCCCTCATTTCCCTTTCAACAACTCGATTGGATACATGTGTTTATGTTCATCTCCTAGGTGGAATTGTTGTTTGCACAGGGGAACACCCATGTTTCAATGCTACAATAACGCACCAACAAAATCCTAACTATTGGCCCTTTCAACAACACCTGAGAAGCATATGAAGTCTCACCTGAGGTAGAGGCAGGGGTGGTTGCAGGATTCCAGTGTTTGCAACCTTAGATGGGACATGGATATGGATTCTAACACTTAATAGAGCACTCAACAGTTAACATTCATCAATATTCAGTTCGAGTTACATCACAGATAAACCATAATTATAGCACAACGCAGTATTCATTCAAATCTACTATATTCATGCACTTAAGCACCTCCACATAGGCCATATCTAGTACTCATCCATATTGTTAAGCACATAGCATTAACATATCTATCTATCATTCATCTATGTTAAAGCACTAAGAAAATAAACACATAAATGCATCAATACATCGCACAAAGCAGAGAAACACAACATGTACATGGTTCACCTCCACCCTGGGGCTATGTCCACCAACTCTTCTCTTCTTTATTTTCTTGGGTCAAGCTTCTTATAGGAAAAAATCATCCAATTCCCACTCTACAAAGGAAAGGAGATCTAAGCACCTTGCTAGATCCTCCTTCCTTGCATTACATCACAAATCCTTCCATAGTCTATTACAACCACTTGTACTTAGCACACAACACTTACAAATCTTCATCACATAGATCCAATTCTATCACTTGGCACAACTTGCAACTCCTTCTTCTTACATTGCCTAGCTTTCTATTTATACATCACAAAATAGGCCTAAGCATGGGTAAGCCCATGGGCCAACATCCCATACCCATCACATAGTCTTGAATCCCAAAAAGGGCCCTAAAAGGCACCAAGATCCCGTGATCTATGCTTTGTGTTGCACTCCATCTTCAACATCTTGTCGAAGTCCCAAAATCAGGTCAAACATGACCAAGAATCCTCAAAACTTGGTCAAGGGCCAACAATTGTGTTGACCTTTTCTCACTCGCAGAGTACGACTTTGAGATATTTTTGGCTCTGATACCACCTGATGCAGACCCCCCTACTCTCCCTTGTGGCTGCATGACCTCTTGGTCAAGGATCTTAATCTCCTTGAGCTATTTTAGCTCTTTGAGACCTTACTGGTCTCAAACTAAATAAAAAATAGGCCCTGATATCACCTGAGGTGCAGATCATATGGTACCTATGGGCCTTGATTTCTTAGTGCTTTTTCAAATCTCAACACCAAATTGCGCTAGCTCCTTATGCTAGCCCTCCTTTGCATGTGACCTGGGGCTTAACCGATTGGCGCTTCACGACTTATAAACTTTTAACCGGGAATAGATCAACTGTCCACGTCCCCCTTCTCAACCAATGGTCAGGATCTACTTTGGGATTCCATACTTTGGGAGTTCTAGATGTTCCAACCTCCTCTTTTCCCAGGAGTTCTTCGTCCCCAAAGTTCTAGATTGGGCACCACTCGTCCACCAAAATCAACGTCTCTGGTCCACTTCGAGACTTCGACGTTCTGGATTTTCATATGTTCTTCCAGCGTTTTCCCCTAGAGTGTTTTCTTTTGGATTTGAGGATTGTGCGCTACACGTCCTTTCCTATCAGTGGTCCTAGTTCACTTTATGACTTCATCCTTCGGGAGCCTCAACCTCTCCACACTAGCTTTCTCCCGAAGCACTTTCACCCGAAGTTCACGATCTGTTGACGTGTGCCTCTCACAGATCGATGACAACAAACCACTTTGTCTATTCAGGCTTCTAAAGTTTCAAACTCTCCGCCTTCACTTTCTCCTAGAGTGCTTTCACTGAGAGTTCATGGTTCCCTGTCGCATGTCCTTATGGATTTGATGGCTACGATTCACTTTGGCTATTCGGGCTTCGTGAGTTTCAACTTGTCCACATCCATTTTATTCCGATGTGCTTTCACCTAGAGTTCACAGACCTTTGTCACATGTCCTTCTGGATCTAATGACTGTGTCTCACTTTGGCTATTCGGGCTCTAGGAGTTTCAAATTCTCCACATCCATTTTCTTCCGAAGTGATTTTACCTAGAGTTGACGGAACTCTATTGCGTGTCCTTTTGGATCTAATGGTCCATATTTTCTCTGCTCCCTGTCAACTTCATTCTAGAGTGTTGGGCCTCCAAACTTCTATATCTCTCGCCATGTGTCTTTCAAAATGGACATTTGCGATCTACTCCACTCTTCAGGACTTCGGGAGTTTGTCACACTCCATAACTGAAATACCTCGAAGTGACTTTTCTCCTGAGTCTCAGATCTTTTGACACATGCCTCCTAGTGACCAACAACAAAAGTCTACCTCAGCCTTCAGCTTTTCATCAAATTCTCTCTCTTCATCTACTTTAGCCTTTGGCTCTTTGGTAACTTTTCTCTCTCCTTGTCTATGAAACTCCCAGAGTGCTTTCGCTCCTGAGCTGTAGATCTAACACCACCTGTCCCTATGGATGATGGACGATCCCTAACCTCTTCAGGACTTCAGTGAATTCCTCACTCATGTATGCACAATGAGACTTAAAGATCATGCACTTTGCCCAGATCCAACGATCGAGAACGATTCCACTTCCTCCTGGAAATATTTTGGCCGATAACTCGATAAAACTTTGGAGCTTCACCCCCTTTGAAGATTTCTTCTTGCTATCTCTCTTGAGCTTTATTTCTTAAACCCTTCGACTCCTTAGAGGGATACTTCGACACTTAGGTGAACTTCGAATCTGTGAAATCCTTGCAACAAATTATTATGAAAAACTTAGCTTCTTGCAGGTGACTGTACATGCCTTGCAATAGTCCCTTTGCACTCGTTGCAAATGGAAGTTTCAAGCTACCTCTTCTGAGCTTCTGATTCGAAACAAACTTTGTCAACACACTCGTTGCAGACTATATGCACACCTTGGATGAACTCAATGAAGAGAAACAATTGAAACTTATCCAAATGATTCACAATTTCATATACTCAATAACATAACTCATTCATTCATGAAAACAAAAAATAAAAGGGAAACTATAAACATTAGCAACACCATGCGTTGGGTCAATATCCCTATGTTATATTCATTCAGATGTAAATGGATACAAATATGATAAAAACAACTTACATTCAATAACAACCATCTCCTACTAATCTGCAGCAGCCTTATTCAGGCATACAATGCATCTACTCATACAATAGGTCTTCTAGGGTGCCCTCCAACTACCTACCTGATCGAAGTAAAAGATTACAACTACTTAGTCCTATTACAATAAATGTTTGTGACAGACAATTTAGGCGGATATTCAGATCCACGCCCAAATCAAATAACTAAAGGAAATATGATCTCTCCTGGTTTGACGCGATCGTTCAACCTCTGACCATTAAAAATTCTATGATTCATCATTTACTCAAAAGTTCTTAGAGATACGTCATATATCAAAATTCAAAATTTTACTCAAAAGACACACTAAGCATTGTGTTGTCATCCCATGTGGCTTTGCTGACGATGCTCCTACATCAGAATCTCTCATATCCAATTATATCTAAGAACCTCCTAAAACATAAAAGTGAACTTCTAGTATAGAAACAAACTCTACTTCATAATGACCAAACTATTAACAAACTACAATCTTATTGCACCTTAAGATATAAAACATATAAAAATAAATAGATAACACTTTAAAAATATATATATTATATCAATTTTATGTAAAACTTTATATATAAATAATTTAAAGAAGATTATTTATATAATTTTACGTAAACATTTATATACAAATAATTGAAAGAAATTATTTCTTTAATGGTCAAAATATTTTTATGATAGAAAGGTTATGTTAACATTATAACAATTTAGTTAGCAAATTCCATGCTAACTTGTTAATATCCTTAATTAAGGAGACGAAGCATAAACACAATATATATAAGCAATAGTAATTGTTATCTATTGTATATTTTGTTACAAAATCATATAGTATAACTTGTGTGCTTAGTATATAAATAAGAGATAAAAAGTTGAAAATTGTTTAGAGGACTGAACAAAATTATTGAAATCCATGTCTATATAGTAAGCATGTAAGTTGAACATAAAACCATTGGATGATGAATTTACTATGAAATAAATTCTTACAACTTAGTTACTTTGTTGAAATCCAAATTGGTATCATATGACCACAAATTGGAGAGCATAACCTAATCCTTCCACAAAGTACATAGCATAACCTAATCCTTCATTTGATGAAGGATAAACCATTGGCATAAAGCAAATGTTGAATAAGTATCATGGTAAGTTGAGGATGACTATCGAATTCCTAAAGTTTAAATTTTATAGAAAAAAATGAATAATAAACCATTGACACATGCAAATGTAGGATAAGTTTCATGGTAAAAAAATTAACACCTCTTAGTTGAGGATGCAGGATGAATATACTTAAAGTGAAGTTTGAATTTTATAAAAGAAAGATGAATATCGAATTCCTCACGACTAGTTACATTTCCAAGGTAGCTATTTCAAATATATCCTTTTCCTTATCCTAAATTATATCACTATTATTGAAATGTAATTGAAAGTAATCCAATTTAAATTCATCTAAACATTATTACGCTGAAAGGCGTATATCTATTGGAGATGGGCACAATTAATCACCTTTTAATCTAAAATTTTAATTTGATGGCTAACAATTAAAGATGCTGGCATATTTTTAGTCGTCCTCCCAAATCAATGAATGTGATTTATTCTTCATAACTTCCTTGTATTTTTGAATGCATTAGTTAACCTGTTTACTTTTTAACATTTACCTAATCATATTAAGAAATTATTGTAACACCATATGATTGCCACGTTTAACTGATTAACCTTTAAAATTACCACATTTGAATTTAAGTTTTAAATTTCCTTAACTCTATGTACATTTCAACTGTCCGGAAGGAAACTTTGACATTGCCTTTCGGGGTTCACCAGCCACTTTGCGGTTGTGCTAGTATCTATTTGCAATAAGAATCCCTCAACGAACTTAAACTTATTTTTAGAGTTTAAAATTTTGACAAAACATTTGATGGAATTTGCACCTTTAGTTTTTAAATGGATTTATATTAATTTTAATATTTATTCAAATTCAATAACTCATGTTTATTTTTTTAATAATTTTTAAAATTGATTTTATTTACATTAATAATAATTATATATATTAATTATTTATATATTAATAATATTATCGATTCATAAATGTAATTATGTGTAAACATGTTAAAGTATTTAGTGAGTTGTTATTATAAGATGTATGTATGTGTGTGGGGTACTTTTTTTATTAGTTTAAATTTAGTTGGTTGTATGGGAAGGTATTGACCTTTCCAAATTGACTTATAAGAATTTTAATTTATAGAGCAATCAACTCTTTATTTTACAATTTAGGTATAAATATGTTATGGTGTGTACTCAAATTGTGATACAAATATTCTAGTTTTATGTATGTAGTAAAGCTAAAGTGGATATTTGATATCATATATGTTTTTTTAGTTTTAGTGGTGATTAAATTATTTTTTTGGATAATATAGAAAGTTAAAAATGGATGTTTAATTTTGAAGTAAGATCTAAAATTATTTTTGATTTTCCAAGAGCTCCCTTGTATTAAGATCTAAAACTAATTTTGATTAACCAAGAGCTTTCTTAGAGTAAGACCTAAAGCTATTTTTTATTGCTCAAGAACTTATCTTCACTTCCCTTTTGGTCTAATACCTAAAACTACTTTTGGTTGGCCAGAAACTCATCTTACTTGGACATAAGGAAACGAGTTAATGATTGAAGACCTAGAGGCATTTAACATGAGTGAAAGTACATCCCCTTATGGACCACTATCAGGCTATTGACATGGTTTTCCTTAAACAAGCATGATTGGTGAGAGTGATGAGTCAACCAACAATCTTAAATAACATTCAATGATAATTGTTATCTTGATATTAATTAAAAACTAAATTATGATAAGTTTTTCCACCTTCTATAAAAAACTAAATGAAGTTACTCAAAATTTGTTTTGAAGACACTACATTGTACAATTTGTTTTGTATATGCCAAGTGATGTGTAAAAAAACTTGAAATAAACAGAGGACTCTATCTACAAGAATTTGCAATACCCATATATTGGTATTTTCTTCGAAAATTGATACAAATTAGATTTACAACATAGAGTTGTGCTCTTTGATTATATATGCATATATAGATTAGATTTATGACATAAAACTATGTCTTTTGAACATTTATTCTTGTAAGTCATTTGAAATTTTTTTAAGGAATCATTCGACACTAGGAACAAGCACTTGAAATGTCAATATAGCGAAAATGGCGAGATGACCTGAAAATAACATACCTTAGAAAGAACCATCAAAAGAATTTATCCTTCCTTGCATTTCGGCCTTCTTTTCTTCACTTTCCTCAGAATTTCGTCTTAGATATCATTTT
>JZKD02S1815824.1:1275274-1287312 GCA_000966675.3 Picea glauca
TTATAATAAGGTCAACATATTTATAATAAGGTGATCATATGTGTAGAGGATCAACATCATGATGACATAGATAACATCTTTATAATAAGGTCATATGTGTACAAATGTTTTCTTTTTATAATAATGACATATACACCTAACATAAGTTTAGGGTTAGTGTTTATGTATCTTATTAGTCGCTGCTAAAGCAGGGAATATAGCAATCAATTACTATCATTTCACCGATTAGGGTTGAGTTTCAAGAGAAATTTCATATCTTTATCAATGAAAAGAGAGAGAGATTATAGCTACAATTGAAGGGAAAAGGGTACGTGGATTCCATAAACCTAGAATATTATGGAATCCACATACCCTTTTCCATAGAATATACTAACTATATCCAAAAACCAAAGACATGAAATATGGTACTACACATATTATAATATATTATCAAGGAAAAAATAAGCTAAATGCATTTTGGACATTTGAAAAAGAAATTACAAGTTAAATGATTACATCAATAAAAAATAACATACTAACCTTCCAAGTTCAAAATCCAAGCTATGTAGATTGAGAATTGGATTTGTTCAACTGGTGGGTGACAGAAAAAATAAACAGCTCAAACAAAAGACAAGAACAATGTCGCAACTATAGCAATTGTGTCACAAAGTCTCTTAAAGTCATGTATAAATAGATAAAATAGTCAACTAGCCATTAACACCGACCAATGAGATAGGCAAAATTTTCGTCGTTATTGCCACGAAAGTTCGTCGCTATTTCCATGAAAATTCGTCGCCATAGAGAAGAAAATATTGACTAGGTTAAATTAAGATTTTTGTTGATATTGAGATGAACTTTCGTGGCAATATCCACAAAAATCTCCCCCTATTTAAAAAAATTATGAAACTAGTGGAAGCGAGGAAAATTTTTGTGGAATAATCCGCCCAAATGTAGTAGTGTTGTATACAAATAATAAAAAATGATGAAAATAAGGGAGACACTATCTATATTGATGTAAGGCCTAAATATTCCGACAATATCGTAGGGTTTATAAACAACACACGACCCGGGACAACAAACAAGCAATCAAATTGCATATATGAGGGACGTGAAGAGAATCGGGTAGTCTTGTGCACAATAACAAATATAGCTCTCGGGGAAGAGTTATTAGTGGATTACCATTTGAATCAAATAGAAACATCGACTAATAGTGTGTGTGTACTTATGGAACACCTCTTTAAGAAACCTCTACTTATTTCATTATATTTTTTTATTATCTTTGACATTGTTTTAAATATTTCAGTACAATCCCAATTTTATAATAATGTGGGAGCTTGATCATTGAGGTTGATTTTATTTGGGTGGAAATCAATTTTTTTGTTATCGTTGACAATTTTTAAAATATTTGGTAGTTCAAATTATATTATAATGTGGCAGGATGATCGTTGAAAAGGGCCAACAATAGAACATGCAAATGATTATCAATTTCCACTTTCATTTTACATGAATTTTATTATTTCCTTAGATAATTTTATTGAAATAACATTGTTTTTGTTGAAATTATATGTAGTCCACAGACCATTTTGATCATGATTCTGACGATGAGGAGGGGTTGTATTCATCTCCTGGTCCGATGGTATTGATAAAAAAAAAATATCATTAAAGTGAACAAGGAACTTGATAGCTTATTAGATCATCTAGATCAAACTTCCGATGTCCTAAAAAAGATCAATCTCCTTATGTCACAAATTAACACATATAAGGTAATAACCATAATTTAAAGTGTTTTTTTCTAGTGTACTCATATGTTCAATTCTGAAACTTTGTTCTTTAAATTTTACATTATCTCATGAAAAAACATTTTCTTTTTTATAAAGAGATTTTTGGAGCCTATTCATCCCAATGTTGGTAGTAGTTGTGCTACAGAGATGCTTCAGAGTCCTCATGCCGGTGGTCATATAGTTGTTAGAGCACTATTTACTTTTCCATATTCCGCACCTAATTTAGATAGGAGGTATGCATGCACCGCCAGACATCCACATATCCATCATATTCTAGAGATGGTGGCAAAGATGAGGTTGTTAATGTGGTTGGCAGGGTTGCATTTCCTGGCGATAGTTGTGTGACAAGCATGAGACCCTTTTGTGCACATTTTTGGCTAAAAATAATTGACTTCCATTAAAACAATCAAGACTCCCAGGTAGTTCTAATTCATATTTTAGTCTTTTAATGTTGTCCATCTCATACACAAATCATCTAGATTATTAATTTTAAATTAATGATCATATCTTTCTGTGTATAGGAAATGACCATTTTGATAGGCACCTAGAGAGAAAGGCCTTGTTGATTTTTAGGGAAACCTTATGCATGAGGTGGAATTGCCAAAATTCCAACCTCAAAAAGGAACTTATGGATTATCTTGAAGGCCTTTTTGGAGTAGACACGTTCAATAAAAAAGCAGTCACCTTTGCAGTAGGTGAATATTTAAAATATATGTGGGATGTTTATAGACAAAGCGTGGCAGGAAATCCTAGGTATGAGCATCCTTCCTCAATTCCAGAGAGGGCATTGAAGGAGATCATTGATGATGCAAAAGAGAATATTTTGAAAAATTCAAGAGAATAAATAATTGGTACACCAAGGTAAGTTACAATATTTTGATTTCAATAACATCTTTATTTTTCTTTATATCTAAATAAAAGTGTGGTTATATCTAACATAAGGTACCAATGTAAGCGGTTACTGCACATAAGGTTTGGTGCAAAGAGAAAAGAAACAAGTAGCATAAGTACGATGGACATGGGGCACCATCGGAACACTTAGAGAAGTGCACAATGTTGTGGAAAATGACACCCGTAGAGGAATGACCTCATAATTTTGTACACGCCTTAGAAGGAAAACCAACAAACTAGTATACAGACCAAGAACTTCATAGAGGAACTTCGAACTGGAAAGTACTACAACAAAATTTTACAGTCACTTTCTCATTCGAGCATGAGAACCCCAACATAGACGAAACACTTAAGCATATAACAGGGGTGATATTCATTAAGCAACTGGAAGTAGAAATAATAATAGAAGAACAACAGTCGAACAAACAAACATTTAAAGAACTATTTTCATGCTACCATGTGAAAGAAGAAGCACTAGTTGAAGATGATTCATGTGATATTCAGATTGAAGAAGTGAAAGGTGAAAGAGAAGTGGAATATCAACCTCTAGGATCAGAAGTAATTGCTGCACCAATCAAGGTAGATAAAGTCAACATTGGGATAGTTGATAATCCAAAAATGGCCAGCATTGGAGACTATTGGGATGAAAAAATAGTAGAAAGCATATCAGATTTATTGCACGAGTACAACAACCTGTTCCCCACAACATTTACATAAATGAAGGGTATAGTGGTAGAGCTAGGAGAAATGAAGATACCACTCAGATCTGAAGCAAGACCGATAAAAAACGACCATACAGACTAAACCCAATATATAAGAATAAAGTTAAAGCTGAAATTGATAGAATGCTCGAAGATGGAATCATAGAACTTATGGAGGAATCATAATGGAATCCCGATGGTAGTTCAAGAGAAAAAACAAGGCAATATAAGAATGTGCATCAACTTGAGTAAGTTGAACGATGCATGCCTACATGACTTGTTCCCTACACCTTTCATGGATGAAGTGTTGGAAAATGTAGGAGGACATGAAGTTTACTCATTCACTGATTGTTAATCCCTAAATAATGTCTAATTACCCCTTAATTGGGGCATATTACATTAGTAATGTTACTTTATTTATGTTGGCTTTAGTCCATTAGTTGTAATTATACCTCCTAGTCTCCTATATATACCAAGGAGGCATTTTCATTTGGAATCATCTTGTAATTGTATAGTTATGTGGGAATAAGAAGGTTTCCCCCTTGACGAGGCTTATTATATGAATTTGTCTCTTTTTCAAGGTGTTGATTACTTATTTTGAGTTTTTTCTATGCTATATTGATATTTGGTTCTTAACATATGGTATCAGAGCTCAAGGTATTGAGGTTTTTCTACTACATCTGAGACACCTTGGAATTTTTTCTATAAATTCTTTTCTACAATGTTTCAGAAGGAACGACTTGGAGGATATTTAGTATATAGATCAGGGTACATTGGGTTAACATTTTAGTTCTTGAAGCCTTATACTTTTGGAGATGAAACCTTTGCAAGTTAGGGTTCCAGAATCATCCTGAACGGAGTCATTGTGGAATTTTCACTATAAAAAAATTTCTGTAACATTTTAGACCATTAAATATGGAGTATATTCACATAAATTAGTGAGGTATCTATGGTTCATCTTAAATTTGTATATACACCCTGTGGAAGATAAGGTATCTGACTAGTCCTATTGACTAGTCTCAAGAAGGTGTTCCAGGTAAAACTATCATAACATCTTCCTAGAGTATTCAAATTGAGTGAGACTAGTTGCATTGGATAGTGGATAGTTTCTAATATTTCTAGTATGCATTTCAGAATTTTATATCAATTATTTTGTGTGGGGCATGCTATACCAGTTAGATCTCCTGGAAAGGAAATAAATAAGAAAGTTGTGGGGAAGTTACCGTAAATTCCACTTGGAACATCCAATTTTGATCAGACCTCTGGCATTGTAGAGAAGAAATATAAGAGAACTACAAAAAATAAAGTTTCATACCTAGAAGTGCTGAAACTTTGGATATATAGAAGAAGAAAGATTGTCTAGCAGAACCACCTCAAAATCAAGGTTTAAAAGTGATACTTGGACAACATGCCACCCAAAAAGGGAACTTATACACCAAATAAGCCTCCATAAATTCCTACTTGGAATCTTGATGAAGGTGAAGAAATGCGTAGCGACATAGATGAATTACAAAAGAAGACAGTGACAAAAGATGAACTACAAGGTATGGTGGATTCAACTGAAGATAAATTGTAGGCAATAATAGATACTAAGATGGATGGTTTAAAAAGGGAGATCATGGAACAAATGAAAAATTTCCTAATAGAGAGGACGCCTAAAACTAAAAATGTGTCCCATGAAATTCATGATGAGGACACAAGGAAGATGAATCAAGAATGGAGAAACTCCAATTTTGGGTTGAAGACCAACCACATTCCTAAGATCGATATGAGTAAGTTTGATGTCAAGGAATCAATCACATGGATACCTCAAATGGAGAAATTCTTTTATCTACATAATGTGCCACATACACAAAAGGTATGAATTTCTTCTCTATATTTAGAACCCAATTAATTTGTATGGTATCGATGGTTTTTTTCTCGCAAATGACTTGTCAATTGGACAATTTTCACGGAAGAAATGATAGCACACTATGAGTATACAAGGCGAAATACCTTCTTTAGCCAATTGATAAGTCTCAGGAAAAAGGGTTCAGTTACAGAGCACATTGTGAACTTCCAAAGATTGAATATAAAGGTAACAGATATTCTAGATGATCAATTGATTGATGTATTCATAGGAACTTTAAAGGATAACATTCAACATGAGGTTCACCTTTGGGAACCCAAATCATTGGAGAATGCATTTAGGGTGGCAAGAAATGTTGAAAGAAAAAATATGGCTATAGCTACTAGAAGGACCAATCCTAACAGCTATAGAGAGAATAATGCTCCTTCTTCTAGAACATATCAACCTACATGGTTGACACCTCAACAATTGGAGGAAATAAAATCAAAAGGTTTATGCTTTAATTGTGACAAAAAGTACAGTAAGGGACATACGTGTGGTGAGAAGAAATTATTCTACATAAATTGTGAAGAGGAAGAATAACAAGAACAAGAACCATCTCAAGATGAAAACGTAGAAGCAATTTCATCTGAAGAGTTGACTCCCATGATACCATGTAATGCATTGGCTAGAATTATCACTCCTCAAACCCTCAAGATAGAAGGATATATCAAAAAGAAAAAGGTAATAGTCCTAATTGTTTCTAGAAGTACTCATAATTTCATTCACTATAAATTAGCCAAAGATCTCAATTACTTTGTATATCCAGCACCAGAGTTTCAAGTAATGATTGCAGATGGTGGAACTATCAATTTCTTAGGAAAATGTAATAAGATCAATCTTACTATGGGGGAATACGCAATTAATAGTCCAATGATTTCTATACCCATGGGTGGTGCTCATGTTGTAATAGGAATCCAATGGTTACAATCATTAGGAACGATGGCTTTTAATTTTCAAGAATGTTTCATGAAATTTTCATTGGAAGGAAAAGAAATTAAGTTAAGAGGTATCATAGGGAAACCCGATAAGATGAAAATCTCGAATGGCATGACAAAATTATTGAGAAAGGGGCATCAAGGTGTTATTGCACAACTATGCTCACTAGATGTTCAAACATCTAAGCCATTTGTTCCTCTAGATCTCCAAGGGATCATTGATAAGCATTCCAAAGTATTTGAATATATTCCCAAAGGTATTCCATCCACTCTAAATCATGATCATGATATTCACCTAATTCCTGGGAGTGTTCCTCCTAACATCAGGCCATACATATACCCTTATGCCCAGAAGAGTGAAATTGAGTGCATGGTTGAAGAAATGTTAGAGGTTGGCATTATTAGACCTAGCCAAAGTTCTTACTATGCACCGGTGGTAATGGTATTTGAGAAAGATAGCTCATGGACTATGTTTCCAGATTATAGAGAGCTCAACAACATCAGTATTAAAGATAAGTTTCTTATTCCCGTCATTGATGAATTTTTAGATTAACTACATGGAACAATCTATTTCACAAAGTTGTATCTCTATTCATGGTATCGTGAGATTAGAATGAAGGAAGAAGATATCCCAAAAATAGCATTCCGAACTCATGAAGGCCATTATGAATTTTTGTTCATGCCTTTTGGCCTTACAAATGCACCTTCAACATTCCAAGGGTTGATGAACTCCATTTTCAAGCCCTTCCTTCCAAAATTTGTGTTAATATTTTTTGATGATATACTAATCTATAGAAATTCTTGGGAGGATCATGTGTGACATGTTGACAAGGTGATACAACTACTAAAGGAACAACAACTATATGCCAAACCATCCAATTATTTATTTGGAGTGAAGGAGGTAGAGTATTTGGGTCATATTGTATCTCATGAAGGTGTCAAGGTAGACCCTAACAAGATTAAGGCCATGATTGACTGGATGATTTCCAAAACATTGAAGAATATTAGAGGATTTTTGGGTTTGACAGGTTACTACCGCAAGTTTGTTCGGCACTATGGAAGAATAGCAGCACCTTTAATGACACTAACTAAGAAGGATGCATTTCCATGGACTCCAGAGGAAAATAAATCTTTTGAAGAGATTAAAGAGGCAATGTGCAAATCTCTTGTCTTGACCACTCCAAACTTCAAAGAACCCTTTATTGTGGAATTTGATGCCTCAGGAAATGGAATTGGTGTTGTCCTAATGAAAGAAAGAAGTCCCCTGTCTTTTGAAAGTCGACCAATCAAGGGAAAGGACTTACACAAACCCATTTATGAGAAGGAAATGATGGAAATACTACATGAATTGAAGAAATGGCATCCTCACCTAATAGGTAGGAACTTCAAGGTCAAAACAGATCATGATAGTCTTAAATACTTCTTGGAACAAAAACTATCTTCAAAACAAAAACAAAAATTGGTAACCAAGATATTGGGCTATGATTTTGAAATCGTTTATAGAAAAGGGAAGAAAAATGGTGTGGAAGATGCAATCTCAAGAAATGATGAATATGTTGAGACCTTTCTCTATGTTATCTCGATCATCCAACCTGATTGGATAATAGAAGCAATGGATGAATGGAAGAATGACTAAAAAGTGTGGACTCTCATTCAAAGGTTGCAGTAGAATTCCAGTGCATCAGATACATTTACATGGAAAAATGATTCACTATGGTACAAATATCACTTATATTTATGTAAGAACTTCCAACTCAAAAAAAAGGTACTATTGGAATTGCACACCTCTCCAGTAGGAGGGCACTCTGAATTTTTGAAAACCTACCATAGGATCAAGAAGGAATTTTTTTTTGGATGGCCTTAAAATTGATGTTGAAAGGTTTTTGGCAGAATGTTTGGTTTGCCAACAAAATAAGGTGGAAACAATTAAGACCCCAGATCTTTTACAACCATTAGACATCCCAAGTCAGCGATGGGAAGAGGTTTCCATGGATTTCATCACAGGGCTACCAAAGTCTTAAGAAAAAAGTGTCATCATGGTGATTGTTGATAGACTGACCAAGTACGCACACTTTTGTGCACTCTCTCATCCCTTCAAAGCCAGTACAGTTGCCACCGCATTCATGGAGATAGTTCAAAAGCTACATGGCAACCCAAAGATTATTGTAAGCGACAGAGATCCCATCTTCACCAGACAATTTTGGACAAAATTATTTTCTTGTTTGGGTAGTCAATTGGCTCATATCTCATCCTATCATCCTCAATCTGATGGACAAAGAGATATAGTGAACAAATGTCTAGAAGGCTACCTTCATTTCATTTTCTATGATAAACAAACACAATTGTTCAAATGGTTACCCTTGGCATCATGGTGGTATAACACTTACTTTCATATTGCAACAAAAATGACACCAATTATGGAACTCTATGGATACCACCCTCCTTCCATCACTTCTTCTCTAAAAGAAAAATATCAGGTTCAAGTAGTGGAATATCACATCGAGCATCAACAACAAGTTCTCCAAATATTAAAGGAAAACCTAACCATGGCACAAAATCGCATGAAACAACAAGCATATGAACATCATAGTGAAATAAGTTTTGAATTAGGAGATTGGGTATTTTTAATACTACAACCATACAAATAGATGTCCCTCAAGAAAGACACCATTTATGGAACTCTATGGATACCACCCTCCTTCGATCACTTCTTCTCTAAAAGAAAAATATAAGGTTCAAGCAGTGGAAGATCACATCGAGCATCAGCAACAAGTTTTCCAAATCTTAAAGGACAACCTGACCATGGCACAAAATCGCATGAAACAACAAGAAGATCAACATCATAGTGAAAGAAATTATGAATTAGGAGATTGGGTGTTTTTAAGACTACAACCATACAAACAGATTTTCCTCAAGAAAGCCAAAAAGGATAATAAATTATCACCAAAGTACTATGGCCCTTATAAGGTGTTGCAAAAGATTGGTACTATGGCATACAAATTGGAGTTGTCTGGATCTTCATGAGTACACCCAATTTTCAATGTTTAATGCTTAAATAAGGTTATAGGTGACAAGATCCCAGTTCAAACTATATTTCTAGAACTTGGCGATGAAGGGAAAATCATATTGGATCCTGAAGCCATCACTGACATAAGAATTTTCCAGTTGAGGAATGTTACAAGTATGAACTAACTGAGAGGGGGGGTGAATCAGTTAGTGTAGATTATTAACCATTTCTCTTCTTTTTAACTTTGAATCATTAATCTTAGTGGTAGTGAGTCTTTACTGTGAAATTCAGAGTTATAAACATAAGGCAGATAACATAAAGAATAGCAATCACACACAGTATTCACTCACAAGTATGAGACACAGATTTTTCAAGAGGAAACCCAGCCAGGGAAAAAACCTCGTCTTCTTAAGATGTTAAGCAAGCTTCAACTGCATTACATCTCATCTTTTATGAGCACCAACTCATAGAGGCTACAACCTCTGATTGCCAGTACCAACTGGCTGAGAGCACCAACTCCCACAGAATCCCAGCACCCACTGAGTGGAAGCACTGACTTCCTTTTTACTTCAGCACCAACTAAGTGAAGGCACCAATCTTCATATTCTACAAGCACCCACTTGCAGAGAAATAGACATACGTCTCCCTAGCACCACCCTACCACCCTAATTTGTCAGCATAAATATTGCTTAAATCAACTTGTTCATTCTGATAAAGATTGCTTACCCTTTCTGTTGATCTACTCTGCATTCTTCACTGTCTCTGATCTGCTGCTCTGCTTCACTGTCCTCTGCAGCCCATTCTCAGCTCCTTCTCCTGTCCCGCAGGTTCTCCTCCTTTTCTCACATCCAGAACTCTCTCTCTCTCGCTTCAACAACAACGATTTATCTATGTTCCAGCGCATTATATAGATTTATCATATGCATAGGTTTTCCTTGCGTTTCTCAACTCCAACTGCAGTTTCCCTTTCTTTCATTCTTTCTTCTTCTTTTCGCATGCCAGCATCCTCCCTAATTTTTCCTGAACTGGCTCTTTGCATGCCTCCTCTACACATGCCACATCATGCAACGCTGTCCTCTTCCTGTATTAACTGCCAGTCTATTTTTAGACTAAAAGTCCTTCCACTTTTCTCAACTCCAACTGCAGTTTCCCTTTCTTTCATTCTTTCTTCTGTTTTTGCATGCTAGCATTCTCCCTGATTTTCCGAACTGGCTCTTTTCGTACCTCCTCTATGCATGCCACATCATGTGTGTTGTTTCCTAAGAAAACGATTGGTAACTTCTGCTGCTATTCATGACCGAGGCTAAGGCGTGCATTTTTATTAGCAAGGATCCAACGTTGTTTCAGCATAGTTTTCCAGCACTGTGTTTCAGCCCAGCGCTGTGTTTCAGCATATGTAGCATTACTGTTTTTCAGCTGTTACAACACTGTGTTTCAGCCTACGTGCCTTTGTGTTCTAGCATCTCTTGTGTGCCTTTGTGTTTCAGCATCTCTTGTGCGCCTTTGTGTTCCAGCATCATTCGTGTTTCAGCACTTGCGTTTCAGCGCTTGTGTTCCAACACTTGTGTTTCAACATTTGTGTTCCAGCACTTGCGTTTCAGCACTTGTGTTCAGCACTTGTGTTTCAACATTTGTGTTCTAGCACTTGTGTTTCAGCATTTGTGTTCCAGCACTTGCGTTTCAGCACTTGTGTTCAAGCACTTGTGTTTCAACATTTGTGTTCCAGCACTTGCGTTTCAGCACTTGTGTTTCAGCGCTTGTGTTCCAGCACTTGTGTTTCAACATTTGTGTTCCAGCACTTGCGTTTCAGCACTTGTGTTCCAGTGTGATTCAACTTTTGTGTTCCATCTCTTTTGTGCGTGCTCTATAACCAACTGATTAATGACAATGACAACCTTGACCATCTGACCGATTGCCATCAATGACAACCTTGACCATCTATGTCATCTCTGCTATAGCCATATTTCCAACAATCTCCCCCTTTGGCATTGATGGCAATATGTATATTGATGGAAATATGTCTTTCATTTCTCCCCCTTTGACATCAAGGGAAAAGGATTAAACTGATCTCCTTAAGCTCCCCCTGACTTTGTGCACTCAACGACAATACCTGGGAAAGGTATCAGCTCTGATCTGTTGCTGCCACTTTACCATGTTCAGGAACCAGGCTTCTTGTGAAAATATCCTTTGGACCTGCACTCCTTTAATCAATCATCTAGGCTATGTCTTTATGCTCAAACAAAAAGACTTTTTGCAGCTGCAATCTTCTTCATTCTTCTATACATCTTCATATTTGTGCATGTCAAAGATGTTTAGATCTATGCTCTATGGAATTATTTCAAAAATCATTTGTGCTCTCTCTATGTGAGCTCAACAAATGATGCACATTTTATCTCCCTACTTGAAACAACCTTTTATATAATTCAATAAGCATCATATGTTTCAGATTCACATTTATTACTTCAAGAACACTTCAAAAAAAATGTCCATCTTTGCTGCTCATGACCAAACTCAACACGGATACACTCGTATATTCAATACTGGTATAAAGACCAAAATGTCTCTTCAGGCGATCTGTTAAGCACACGCTCCCCCTAACAAAATGCAGAGGTTAGTTAGAGAAGGGTAAAACACCCATCTTCTGTCTGAGGTATTCAAACTGTGCCTTTGGTAGTGGTTTGGTAAATAGATCAGCAATCTGCTCCATGGAGGAAATGTACTGCAACTGTACCACTTTGTTGGCAACATGATCTTTTAAGAAATGATACTTCAGAGGTATATGCTTTGTCTTGGAATGAAGAACTGGATTCTTGGAAACACTAATGGTACTAGTATTATCACAGTGAAGAGGAA
>JZKD02S1815824.1:1293920-1315551 GCA_000966675.3 Picea glauca
CGTGCTCTATAACCAACCGATTAATGACAATGACAACCTTGACCATCTGACCGATTGCCATCAATGACAACCTTGACCATCTGCGTCATCTCTGCTATAGCCATATTTCCAACAAGGAATAGATCCATTTCAGAGTATCTCATTAAATGGAGGAAACTACCAGTTGAAGATTCCACTTGGGAAGATGAGTCTTTTATACAGAAGTATCTAGATTTACTCAAGTGTTGTGGATAACAATTGTCTCAAGGGTAGGGGCATGTTAAGATATTAGGGGAGGGGCATATTACATTAATAATGTTACTTTATTTATGTCGGCTTTAGTCCTTTAGTTGTAATTATACCTCCTAGTCTCCTATATATACCAAGCAGACATTTTCATTTGGAATCATCTTGTAATTGTACATTTATGTGGGCATAAGGAGGTTTCCCCCTCAAAGAGGCTTATTATATGAATTTCTCTCTTTTTCAAGGCATTGAGTACTTATTCTGAGGTTTTTCTATTCTATATTGATATTTGGTTCTTAACATTGATGGATTCTTAGGATACCACTAGATCAAGATAACACAGGAAGACAGATACAATACCATATTTGATACAGAATGGGGATCTTACTAGTACACAGTCATGTCATTTGGACTGAAGAATGCACCAACAATATTCTCTCGAGTAGTCATTGTTGTATTTAAAGAATTTATCCACCAATTTCTAGAGGTATACTTGGACGATTGGAAAGTCTATAGTTTGTTAAAATACCATGTAGATGTCTTGCAGCTCATGTTAGAAAAATGCAGGCAGTGTTAGATATAGTTACACAAAAAAAAATGTATATTTGGAACACCGTTTGGGATACTATTGGGCCATATAGTATGCAATCAAGGCTTACTAGTAGATCCTGCAAAGATTGTAGTAATTGTTAACTTTCCACCACCAAAGTCATTCCATCAACAAAGAGGGACACCGGGACACATAAGATACTACAACAATTTTATTAAAGGGTATGCATAGATTACTGCACCAATAGAAAAATTATTAAGGAAATATACAAAGTTTCATTGCAATGAATATTGTGAACATGGTCTGGATACGCTGAAAGCAAATATGGTCACTGCGCCAATACTAGTATTTCCAAACTAGGAGAAGACATTCCATGTACATGTAGATGCATCACCCATAGCATTTGGAGCCATCTTGGCGTAGTTAGGAGTGGGATATTTGGATCACCCTATAGAATTTATGAGCAAAAAACTATCAGAATCATAGAAGAATTATAACACCACAGGGAGGGAAGGCCTAGCTATGGTCTACGGACTGCACAAATTTAGACATTACTTATTGGGAAAACATTTTAATATGTTCATAGATCACTCAACCCTAAGATACCTATTCAACAAGAAAGTGTTGGGGGGGAGAATCTATCGATGGTTATTATGGTTTCAAGAGTTTGATTTTGAAGTAATAGTCAAGCCATGAAAGTTGAATGCAGTACGTGATCACCTATCAAGGGTCACAAACAGAGAAGAACCTACAAATCTAGAGGACAAATTTCTAGACACACAGTTATTTTTAGTCTAGATTGCGAATGAATACTTTTTAGATATCATCTAGTACTTGAGTACAGGTACTGTGCCACAAGAATATAACACTGCACAGAAGAAAAACATGGCATTATGGGATGCATATTATCAGTTGATTGCAGGTCACTTATATAAAATGGGCACACATAACATATTACGAAGATACGTGATAGAACATGAAAGACCAAGGGTTTTAGCAGAATCCCACAAGGGAATAGAAGGAGGAAATTATGCGGGAAAATCTACTACATAGAAGGTATTGTGCATAGGACTATGGTGGACTAACATTCACAAAGACTCAAAAGAGTACTACTATTGGTAAACCCAATAAAAGGGATGAGATTCCATTGTGACCACAGGTAGCGCTGAAAGTATTCTACAAGTGGGAAATTGACTTTGTGGGACCAATCAACCCACCAACAAAAAGAACAGGAGCAAGGTACATTATCACTGCAACATAATACCTGACAATATGGGTGGAAGAAACGCGAGTCAAGGATTGTAGAACATAAAAAACAACACACTTTCTATTTGAACAAGTAATCACTAGGTTTGGTTGCCCAATAATTTTTATGAGTGACCAAGGCACTCACTTTATTAACAACACTATTAAGGCAATGACTGAAGAATTTGAAGTCTACCATAAAAAGACAACTCCATATCACCCACATGAAAATGGAATAGTAGAAGCAATTAAAAAAATCCTGGAAAATGCACAAACAAAGATATGTAATGTCAACAAGGATGATTGGGAGCTCAAAATACCAGCAATATTGTGGGAATACAGACCACATGCAAGAATTTTATAGGGAACACTCCATTTAAAATGGAATATGGCCAAGAACCATTGGTGTCATTATAATTTGAGATACTCGGTTTTCATGTAGCAACGATTATGCATCTGACAGAACGAGACATAGTACAGGACAAGCTGAATCAGTTGTTGGTCATGGAGGAAGATAGAATCCAAGTAGGGTTCCACCAAAAATTTTAGAAGGTAAGGGACAAATCTTGGCATGAAAGACACATCAAGAAGAAAACTTTAAAAGGAGACTTAGTGTTGATGTATGACAACAAATCCATTCAACATCCAGGAAAACTCAGAATGCACTGGTTATCACCATACAAAGTAAAAACTGTCACATATGGGGGAGATGTACAGTTGAAATAGTTAGGAGGTGCATAACTCAAAGGGATGACCAATGGGAGCCTACTGAAGCTATACAAGGAAATTCAACCACCCATAACTTGAAAGTCATTGCACAATTTGCAAAACAAAAAAAAAATATATAGGATCTTAAATGGTACCAACAGAGGTATAGTGTGTTGAAAGGAGAAAGAGCACACATACTTAGGAATACAAACCCGACAAGTACAAATCCAATGGTCATTTCAAAATGGAAACAATAGAGAAAGGTAAAAATATCAAAATAAGTACTAAATGATGATGGCAAGTGGAATTGAATGCCAAAAATGACCGACGGGACTCCATATTAATCACGCAAACTAGAGACGGTGAGGGAGAGTAATGGAAAGTATGAAAGAACATGAGGTTCATTGAATCCAAAACAAAGGTAGCATCTTTGAAAATCTTCATACAATGCCCATACAAAGAAAGGACACATGAGAAAAGATTCTATTACAAACGTAGAAGAGATAATGAACGGTACAACATATGAAGAACAAATAAAAGGTAAAAAAGGTTGCAGAGGCCATTGAGCTCGGAGGACAATCAAATTTCACCACCTTGGCACCACCTAAACAAGATGAACCGAGATAGGCTACCATAAAATCCATAGTTTTTTTTAACAATAATGGGTAGAAGATTTATATTAATTGTGGACCAGCCACTGGTGTGGTTACAAAATGGCTGAGATTCACTGAGCATCTACCAGAGAGGAGCTTATCATTACTCCTGGATACACTTAAAAGACCTAGATCGGTAGGGACTAACAATAACCAACGATTACATTCTTTATTTAAAGTCTTGAATTCTATACAAAATGTCAAGATGATGCAGAGGGAGTAGATTGCTTCAGACAGAGTATCAGAGTTAGCTATCTGGATCCTTCCTCCATTTGCTATTGAGCTGGGACATTTTCTCTTCCAACCGACTGATTCTCTGTTCAAACTCTTCCTTTGGATTCTTCAGCTCTTGATGTAGCTTACTTAGCTCTTCAGTAAATCCAAACTTTGTAGTGGTGATGTCCTTCTCAAGCTTCTCCATCGTTCGACCTGCTTCCGAGTTCAGGTTCTCTAGGAAGTCCAATTGAAGCTGTAACATTTGCTTCAGGTTCTCTAGTGTGGAATCCATAGTCTTCAGTCGTTCCTCCAGACTTGGATTTTTATTAGAGTTGGCTGCCATAGCTCGTATCCTTCCCTTAATCATGCAACCAGCTACGTCCAATTCATGTGCACATGAATGCTCTGCATTGGGATGGTTTAATCTTGAGGCTTCACCCTTGATTTAAAATCATGCTCCTTGACCCACATGATCCACATGAGTTCATCCTAAATTGTTGAGAATGAGAGGTATGGGTGAGGTGTGCTCCTATCCTCTTCCTGTCTGATGTCCACGTGGGCGTGGTACCATCCTCTGCCCCTCTCTCCCAATGGCTCGACTCTCATATGATGGAGCTTAATCATTTCCCCTGTCATCCTTTTCTTCATCTCAGTCACTTGCTTGATTCATTCGGGCGGTATCTTGGGTTACGGTATCTCCACGATGGATAGGGTTCCATTGAGGTTTAAACTTCCTGGCGCTAGGAGGGCGCCTTTATTAGCTTCACCATCATCCTTCTCATTCAACACTCTTAAAACATGAAACATCTCATATGAACTGAAGCTCGCTAGGAGGAGGTGGATTTTATTCAGGAGATTATTTATTTTTGCGCTTTGGGTTTGAGACCGATGAATAATGGCTCTAATTACCAATCCAGAGTCTCCTATTATGACCAGTTCCTGGATCTCCTGTTTTTTGGCTTCCTAGAGACCTTGCCACAGTGCCATGGCTTCTGCAGTGTTGTTTGTCTCAATACCTAATCCTAGGGCATAGCTTATCATTGTTTTTACATTGGGGCTCTCAATTATCCCTCCTCCACCTGCTAGACCCGGACTGCCTTTGGAGGCTCCGTCAAAGGACAGGATATAGCTCTTCCTCTCTAGTTTCCACTTGTCAAACTCATGTTTCTATTTTCTTATTTCCCAATCCTCTGTGCCTGAAGAGTTAGCATTGATTCCATTTGCTCTTCGAATTTTGAATTGGTCCAGCCAGAGAAATTCAAGTTCTTCTAGCTTCCCGTTGTATTTTGAGTGACATAAGTATTGGGTTCTCTCTCCAAATAGTGCTTGAATGTTGGCTACCACAATGAGCGCACTCCTTTTCCTGTCCCTAAATATTTTGTTGTTTCTTTCTAGCTAGAGGTTCCACAGTATGAGCTTTGGGAGGAATTTCCACAGTGTAAAGGCTTGACTTTGTTTTTTCTTTTGGAATGGGTATAAGGTGTCCTATTGCTAGAAGAGACTTTTGATGTCCTAAGGGAAATTGACTTCAGCTGATGTTCCAATTGCCAACCTCCATACTTCTTTGGAGAAGGCACAACTGAGGAGGAGGTGATTAGTAGTTTCTTTAGCCTGCTGGAAAAGAGGACACCAATGGGGGCCCTCCCAACCTTTCCTTTGGAGGCTTTCCCCTGTTAGGATGTTGTTATGGGAAAGAGTCCATATGAACATATCAATTTTAGGGATGGATTTGGTCTACCAGATAACATTCCAGATGAGTGGATTTTCTGGAGTGGTGGGGACCTTTAAAGTGAGTCAGTAGACGTTAGCTATGGTGTAGGCATTGGAATTTCCCCCCCAACCTCTCTCATCCTTCCCCTTTTTTTTTAGTGGATCTTTCCCCTGTAGATAGAACTTAAGAGTTCTCCATTCTTCTTCTAAATCTAGGGGTATGTTGCCCACTCCCCACCCTTGCCATGATTGGTGCTTGTCATTTCCCTAAACTGAGATGTCTGAAAGAGTCTTTAAATTTTGGGTTCCCATCCAGTCTTCAAGACGCCTCAGGTCTTGTCTCAAAACAAGAGGAGGGTCTCCTAAAATTGAGTCATGCCAGATTTTAATTTTTTTCCCATTCTTTGGCACCTAGGTGAGGTGAGGAGTGAAGAGAGGCATGGCCTTTTTGCAAAGGGTTAAAAAAGGGGATCCTTTAGATTCCCTGTAGGGGTTTTCTAAATAACGTTCCCTTGGCCCCCTGAAATATCTCTTCCAGAGAGCCACTTTGCTCCAAGCTGGTTGTCCGGTGACAATGTTCCAAAGCATCTTTTCCCCTAAAGCTAGGTTCTATATGCAGGTGTTTTTGAAATTGAGACCACCTTCCAGGAGAGGCTTAGAGGTTTTCTCCCAGTTTATCATATGCAATTTCCTTCCCATCTGCTTCCTGCCTTCCCATAGGAAGCATCTTTGCATTGCTTCGATTTTTTGAATTGTAGAACAAGGTGCTAGGAGCAACGAATTCTGGTAGATGGGTATGCTGGCCAGAACTGACCTAATTAGGACAACTTTCCCTGCTAGATTTAGCCAGTTCACCCCCCAAGTGGAAATTTTCTTCTTGAGTTTGTCAATTAGATGGTTCCACTGAGAGGCTCTTAGGGCAGCCTTGAAAATAGGAATTCCTAGATAAGTGAAGGCATCCCAATTGATATGTCCTTCCATCCCTAGTACTCTTGAGATTCCCACCATTTCTTTGCGCGTGATATTCCAGCCATAAATCTTTCTTTTTGCCTTTCTTATTTCGCTTCCTCAAACTGTAGCATAAGCATCAAGTTCTTCCTTAAACTTCTTTGTGATTATTCGGCTTGCTCCACATAACAGTAGGGTATAGTCTGCAAATTGAGCATGGTTTATGTCCTTAACCCATTAGGCTATTCTTAGACCCTGCAAATTGTTTTGAGCTTGGGAGTTTTCCAATTGATAGCTTAGGACAGAGGCTTGGATTGCGTAGAGGAGGGGCGAGAGGGGGCACCCTTGCCTTATCCCTTTGGATGCTTGAAAGAATTTTGTTACTCTTCCATTTACCATGGGGGCTATCCAAGGTGAACCTATGTAGGCTTTTATCTAGTTTACAAAATCTTGATCAAAACCAAACTTTCTCATTACTTCAAATAATAAATTGTGGTTGACTCTGTCAAAAGCATTGGCGAGATCAAGTTTTATAATCATACCTTTGTCTTTCCTCCGAATTCTTGAGTGAAGAGCTTCTTGGACCAGGAGGATGTTGTATGTAATGTGTCTACCTTTGATGAAACCTCCCTTATTTTCTGGGACAATGTGGGGAAGAAGTGTTTTCAATCTGTTTGCTATAATTTTGGTGAGGATTTTATAGCTAGTATTACAAAGTGAGATTGGCTTGAAGCGATTGAAACTAAGCACTCCTTTTTCCTTCAGAATTAGTGCCAGGAAGTCTGAGTTTGTGCTCCCTCCTAGCTTACTACTTGACTATGATTACCTTATCATTTTGGTAAGGTCAGATTTGATTATCCCCCAGCACTGTTGATAAAATATGGCTGTAAATCCGTCCAGTCCTGGGGATTTGTCCGGATTCATTTGATCCAGGGCCTCCTTTATTTCCTGCTGCGAGACTTCCTTTAACAGATTGAGGTTATCGACCTCCTTTATGAGAGATGGAATGATGGAGAGGGGATACCTTTGGGGCTCAATGTCTGCCCTTTGCTCTTCTGAGTAGAGGCCTGAAAAGGTTTCGAAGGATGCTTGTTTAATGCCTTCTGGATCTGAGATTATAGTGTTTTGAACCTGAATTTCTATTACTACCTTGTAATGTTTCCTTGCCTCCACCTGCTTATGGAAGTATCCAGTGTTTCTGTCTCCTTCCTTCAGCCAAAGCCTTCTAGCTTTTTTCCTCTAGTAACCCTCTTCCTCCCTGCATGACTTGTGCCACTGACTTTGGAGTAGGACTTCTTGCTGCAGGTCCTCTTGGGTGATTTCTTTCTTTTCCAAATCTAGCTGGTGTTTCTCAAGTTGCCTTTGGGCCTCTTTGCGTGAGGAGGTTGGATCTAGATGGCCTTTTTCCCAGGACTTCAGGGCCACTTTTAACCTTCTTAACTTCTCTTCCCAAACATAGGAGGAAGAGCCAATGATCTTGCTTTCCCATGTGTTGGAAACTAGTCGAAGGAAGTCTTTGTCTTGGATCCAGGAAGGATTGAACCTGAAAGGGATGGGTCCCTTGCCTTGCTCTGTTTTAAACTCCAGACGAATAGGCTTGTGATCTGAGGTGCTATGAGGAAGGATTTTTGTATAGGCGATAAGCCCCAGAGTTAGGTAAGAGCTTTGGATGAGAAATTTGTCCAACCTAGCAGCTATATGCCCTGGTCCTATTCTTTTGTTGGACCACGTATAGTGCCCTTTGACCGAATTTATGTCCATTAGGTCCCAAGCTGTAATAAGATCTTCCACCCATTCTTTAGCTGGGTCTCTTACTAAAGTTCCACCTCTCTTTTCCTCCTAGCTAAGGGTTACATTTATATCTCCACTTAAAATGATATTCTCCAACTCATTTTTTTGAAGGAAATCTTGGAGGGATTCCCAGCAAATATTTTTTTCATCTATATGATGCGGAACGTAAATATTAAAGAGGCTTACCAGGTTTCTGGAGTATTTATGAAGGAGCAATGTGTGGATCCAATGCATGTGAATGTCTGAGCTGATCAGTTCTATTTTGGTGGTGTTCCACAGCGTGCAGAGCCCTCCTGACATGTCCCTGGCATTTTTCGCGATTCCTTGGGTGTTTCTCCAAACATTTCTTGAAACTTTAAGAGAGTCCTATTGACTCATCTTGGTCTCCTAGAGGAGTAGGATGTCTGCTTCCAAAGTTTTGATAATGTCTTTGAGAGCTTCCTCTTTCCTTTTTCTACCGAGACCCCTACAGTTCTAGGAAGTTAGACTCATTAATTACCTTGGGGGGGGGAATGGCCTCCTTGGGAGGCTTTGAAGAGCTTCCTTGTTTGCCTTACGCTGATCAATTGCTTGATAGTTGGTTTTACACCTTTTAGGACATCCTTGTAGGTTTCCTGATCTCTTTCTACTTTTTTGGTCTCCCTGCCTCTTCCTGGTTTCTTTGGGGAGGCCCACGCTTCACTTGCGCCTTCCGATTCACTGTCAGACGAGATCTCCCCTTCCTCTGTGCCTTGGGTTGCTCCATTCCTTGGAGGGGATTTGTTTTTCATCTCGTCATCTGTTGGCTTTATAATTTTTCTGTCTTCTGGGTTTTGGGTACCTCCTTCAGCTTCTCCTTGGGCATCTTGGCTCGACTTTCCTAGCTCTTCTCCAATTTCTGGGTCTAGAGCGTTGAAGCTGTTAGCCTTTTATTTGCTTTTGGGATTCTTCTCTTGTGTTGGGGCTAGCTTTTTTCTTCTTTCTCCTTTTGGTTTCGGTTTCCCTTTCCTAACCTGTTGCCAACCATCCTATCCTTCCTTCTCTGTACTTTGGTTTTTTGGGCAGTTCCACTGGAAATGGTCATATTCATGGCATCCTCTTCATTTAAAGGGGAGTTTCTCATAATCAAGCTTTTGTAAGTGATGCCAGTCCCCTACATTTAGTTTTACCTCTTCTGGCAAACCTACCTCTAGATCAACTTCCGCACAGATCCTTGTGCAAGAGTATTGGTCTTTTGGGTCCACTTTGTCATTGTAGTTTCCCAAGCCATTCCTAATACCTTGGAACGAGGAATAATTCCAGCAGTGTATTGGTAGATTTGAGAGTCTTACCCAAATTGGGACATCCTTTGGCACTTCTGATGCTGGGTTGAAGCTAGGGGTCCATCGATTTAGATATATCCCTTGAGTGCCCATGAAATATGGCCCATTTCTGAAGATTAGATCTCTATCCTCTTGAGAGATGAATTCGAATATAAAGAAGCCTCTCCCAATCACATAGCAGGTAACACTATTTTTTATCAATGGTCTCTAGTTCCTTTGGATCTAGTTGTCTGTTGTGCGGGATGAGGGCCAAAGGCCCATGGACTGACCAACTAGACCGCGATTTGTGAGGGAAAATGCAACCTTCATTGGCTGGTCTAGGGGAAGGATGATCTTAGGAACTGTGTCCATTTTTTTCATGAAACTTGGGGGTTCTAAAGGAGGAAGCTTCTTGCTCCATGCTGCAACAAGTTTGTGGAAGGAGGAGTTCAGGGAGGGAGGGGGCAGCAACTCCCCTTCGCTCTGGCCAGACATGATTGTGGCTGATTGAACCCTAGCACCGAGTGAGCTGAGTGCCTTCACTAGATACTGCAAATCGCTCATTTAGTCATGCCATAAAATCCATAGTTAGGACTAGAGCAAAAGTACAATTATAGGAAAGAAAACAAAAACTTCCATAAGTCATCAATGTCGACGAAATCCCATCACTATATACAACACCAGTTAACCCCACACACATTATGGAGGAAAACCAACAAAAAACACTAGCAGGAAAGAATGTAGATACATCAACAGAGGAATAGGGTCAACAGAACGAGGGCACATGCATCCAAGTACAACTAGGAAACCCTGAATAATCCTTGAGAGTCAATGGGATGGCTACAAATCAAGAAGCAATGGTCGATCCAGACGAATCTCAGACAACCATGTCGGATCATCCATGGGAGGGAGAAGTGGAAGATGTCATGGGTTGGCCAGAACAATATGTCGAAGAAAGACAAATGGAGGTTGGAGCCTTGATTCATCCACTGCCACAAAAGGACAAGAACACAATACCTAGGTCATTGCATAAACAACTCACTACAACAATTGTTTTATCGCACATACCAGAAGGGGTATGGGTGAAAGCAGACTTTCTAGGTTATGTTGAGAAGCTAAAGTATTGATATCATGATGTAACATACATGGACAAGTTATTGGAGTTCATGAAGCAAGTTTACCTACATACTGTGGGTCTAGAACCATTTGGGGCATTGATTCATCAACCACTCCAGTGGGAAGTAGGATTGACCAAAACTGAGATTTTAGGTCTGCAAAAACTAATACACTTTGGCAAAGGACAATACGCAAAACATTGTGTCAAAAAGTTGATGGTGGTCACACATAGCGGAGATATATGGATGGACAATGTCATCTCAATAGACGTAGAGCTCATTATGCACATCACAAGGCTGCCATAATAGGGAATGAATCCTGCACAATTTATTGACGACAAAAATGTTGAAATAATGTAACTGCAAAGTGTATTATAATTATTATTGTTTCATTATTCATTAGATCAATCCCCTATTGTGGATTCATCATGTCTGTTATTGTAAAATACCAAATCCCATTTTGAGGACTGGTCAAAACATAATTGTAATAGGCAGAATAAGAATTCATCCCTAGAATATATTAAAGAGGCCCCAAAATATATTAAAGGTGGTTATAACCACCCAGAAGAAGAAGTCAACCTTGCTAGTGAAGAGACACCTATGTCCACATGTGCCAGAGTTATATAAATAAGGAGGCTAGCACCTCATTTAGACACACACTCACTTGTTCATTGAGAAGCAAGTTTTAGAGCTACAGTTGGAGAAGAGAGAGAGAGAGATAGGCGCAGTCTTGGGAGAGGATTTTATGTATTTGTTTGAGTTATCTCTTTCCATTGTATTGTATATCTATAATAAGGAATTTTTGTTGGGTTTTCTCCCACATGAGGGTTTCCCAGGATAAATGATGTGTCTCTTTTGATTGTGTATTTCTCATTAGTCCTATCTTATGCTATTTTTATCTAGTGAAATGAAATTAACTCTAATAATATCTTAAACATTAACATGGTATAAGAGCTAAGCTAAAGAGAGCATCTTTCACAATAGAAAGTGAAAAATGCCACTGTTGTCGTACATGCAAATTAGGATTTTTTATTGATGAAGTATTTCATCCCTAAAACCATCTAGAAAAGTGTGCCCTTCCTCAAGGATGACTTTGACATCCTCAGCGCAAATTTTCGATGGCTATATATCCTGATAAGTGAAACCCTAGTTTCACAAAGTACAAGAAGTACCAGAAAACCAAAGTACCAGAAGTACCAGAGTACCAGAGGTACTAGAGAACTAGAAGCACTAGTTCAGAAATCCACAGATCAAATTTGGAGGGGTAAAAGTTGGATTTTCTCAGATCCAAACACACCAGGCTACTCGCCTCAGCCAAGCACACCTCCTGGTAAGTTCAGAATTTAATTTTGATCATTTTCATTTTTGTACATTTTCCTAGCTCCAAGTAAAAGATGTCTGCAAGCACTAAGCTTGTTGACAAGTTGGAAGGTGTAGAAAACTTTTGTGCCTATAAGTATAGGATTGGAATCATTCTTGAAGAGAATGAACTAGCAAGATTCATCAAAGAAGAAGTGATGGAACCCAATGATGTTGCAGACAAAGAAAAGCACCAAAAGGACACAAGCAGAGCCAAATGAATCATTGCATATTCAATCAAAGATCACCTGATTCCTTATGTGTCATCAAAGAATACCCCGAAAGAAATTTTTTATGCCCTAAACAGACTATATGAAGGAAAGAACATAAATTGGAAGATGAATCTAAGAACTCAACTCAAGAATACAAGGATGCATATAGGAGAATCAATCCAAAAATACTTCTCCAAAATCTCAGAATTCAAAGAATAGTTAGAAGCAGTTGGAGATACCATAGATGAAGAATAACTCATAATGTTGACCCTTAATGGTCTCAAAATACCTTGGGATGCATTCATCCAAACTATTTGTGCCAGAACAAAGAAACTAAAATTTTGTGGTATATAGGAAGAATGAATTCAAGAAGAAACAAGTGTAGCTAACCAACAGGATTTACTAGCGAGAGATGAAGATCAAGCCCTAGCTACTCACACTAAAGGAGGAAGAAAGGATTCTCACTTCCAGAAAAAAAATCATAAAGAGTCTCACCCCCAAAACAAATCTTAACCAAAGAGATTCCAGAAGAAAGGACAACAAAAGGAAAGAGATTATGCATCTATCCAATGCTACCATTGTGAAAATATGGGACATATTGTGAGATATTGTCCAGCTAGACAAGAAGAATACAAGAGGAAAAATAAGAGACATCATGCCCATGTAGTTGGAGATAAAGAGCCACCCACAAGGATGTTAAGAGAACAAAGTAAATACTATGTATTAATAAAGACCCTCTCAGGATTGGTAACACATGGAGAGGACACTTGGGCCATTGATAGTGGTGCCTCCAAGCACATGACAGGTCAAATAGATATTCTCTCTTGCATTTCAAAAAAAAAAAAAAATTCTCTAAAAGTGACACTTGGATATGAATATCAATACCCTATCAAGGGAGTGGGAGAATCAAACTACAACCTTAACTTGGGGAACTCAGTGAATATGAAGGGCATACTCTATGTACTAGGTGTGGCAAAGAACCTACTCTCCATATCATCTTTAGAAAATAAAGGCTTCAAATTTGGCTTTATAGATGGATAAGTTCTTATGTGGGCTAAAGGAGAAACCATAAAAGAAGCAATCGTCACTGGAAAAGAAGAAGGTGTCTTGTATAAGATAAAGGGTCACTTAGAAGCAACCATGACCCATGCCATTGAGAATCCATGTGAAATATGGCATAGAATATTATCCCACATCAACTACAAGGCACTACCATATGTATGCAAAGTAGTCACAAGTCTACCATAACTCAACGTTGAACATGAAGGCATGTACAATGGATGTGCACAAGGGAAGAACATGAAGAACCCTTTTCTGAAGAGAGACAACAAAGGAGAAGGAGTCCTAAAACACATTCATTCATATGTGTGTGGCTCAATTACATCATCCTCCATCAGTGGGTATGTATACTATGTATCCTTTATTGATGATTATTCACATAAGACCTAGGTGTACTTTTTGAAATCAAAAGATGAAGTGTTAAATAAATTCAAGGAAATCAAAGCCTTGATAGAGAATCTTTTCGAAAAAAATATCAATATAATTAGGTCAAATAATGGAGGAGAATTCACCTCAAAATAGTTTGTGAACTTCTGAAAATATATCGGGATCAAGAGGGAGCTCACCACTCCCTACAATCCTCAACAAAACCATGTAGCAAAAAGAAAGAACAAAACGATAATGGAAGTAGTGAAGATCATGATCCATGATCAAGATCTTCCAATGTGCTTATGGGAAGAAGAAGCAATGACAATTGTATATGTACAAAACCAATTGTCCCGTAGTGAACTTGGGTTCAAGACCCTGAAAGATATTTTCACCAGAAAGAAGACAGAGGTAAGCCATCTCAAAATATTTGGCTTCCCAATATTTGTACATATTCTGAAAGAGAAGAGAAACAATCTAGAACGGTCAGGAAAGAAGGGAATATTTGTGGGATACTGTGAGCTCTCCAAGGACTTCAAGATATATATACCAAGTAACCATCACATTGAGATCAACAGGTATGTGACCTTTGATGAATATGAAATGCTAAAGAAATCGATAAGATGTCATCTTGAAGAAGTATATAAAGAGGAACCTGTAGCTCCTAGAGTTGCAGAATTAGTGAGGGAGGTTCCCAAAGTTGTATAACTAGTGAGGGAATTTGTAACTTATCCTGATGAGGAAATTCTAGAAGATCATGATATAGTATAATTTCAAGAACCTCCTCAGATGACGATCTCCCATAAGAGAAAACCTGCTTGGGTTAGGGAGCTTATTCAATATGGAAACAAGTATGGTGTTCCCGAAGGAACCACAAGATAGGTAAAGAGACCTAATCCATTCTCCAGTTATATGGATTTGATGTGTGATCTCCTAGAGAAGGAGCCTACCTACTTTGAAGAAGCCATTCAGAAGAAAGAATGGGCAGATGCCATGAAAGAATAATACCAATCCATAATAAATAATTATGTATGGAAAATAGTTCCCAGAACGAAGAGTAAGGATGTTATATCTTCCAAATGGATCTTCAAAATAAAACATGCTGCTGATGGAATTATTAAGAAGTATAAAGAAATGTTTGTCACTCAAGGATTTTTTCGAAAGGAAGGCAATGAATATGAAGATACATTCGCTCCTGTAGCCATATGAACTTCGATCATAACCATCATAGCCCTTGCAGTTGAAATCCTGAAGAGATTCGACATGTTGGAGTGCAAGTCTATGAATACACCCATGGAAGAGAAGTTGAATCTATTGGTCGACACTTCATTAGAATGGAATGATGTCATGTTCTATAGATAGATCATTGGATCACTGATGTACCTAGTGAAAACCAGACTAGATATTTGTTTTTCCGTGAACACCTTGAGTCAGTTTCTGGTAGAACCCAGACATGTTTACCTAGTTGTTGAAAAACATGTGATGAGGTACCTTAAGGGTACATTAGATTGTGGTCTCTGTTAGCACTGAAAGTCACACTTTGTCTGTTAAAGTGTAAGCTCAACACCCACCAGAATGTAAAAGATAATTTTGGTTTTGAATAGGTGGATCAACAATATGGAGAAAGAAAGGGAGAGGGAATCAAACTACAGATAAGTAGGCTACACCAATGGGCAATGGAGTCACAAGCATCCTACTCATCGAAGGCAAAAAAGTTGCTTAACAGAAAACAAGATTATATGCTGATAGGTGGAAGAATGAAGAAGGAAAACATAATATAGAATGTTTAATAAATATGTATCCTCTTAATTTAATGAATCAACAAATACTTGAATATAAATAATGACTAATGGGAAAAATACAACAAATCCTTTGTTACTTAGGGATCCATAAGTCATTGACAACCTTTGATCCTCAAATCTGAAATATATTCAAATAAGAAGATATATAAAAAAAATAGTTACCATCTGAAATCACATCTCTCATGAGTCTCCAATAGAAATAATGCTTACAATCATAAAATTCCCACATGCTTACAAATGAACGCACACAGGAAAACTGCCTGCTACAACTCTCTCTAGCCTCTTTGGATCATAAATCCCCTTATCCAAGAGATATCTCCTTCCTTAAATATAAAATAGAATCCAAATAACCTTAGGAGGTCAAATCCCATCTCCTCCATTGGATTCTAAGCCTTGGATATAGGTCACAACAATCAAAGAGGAAAAAATCCATCAAACTGCTAATTTTCAGGAATTTGTTGGAAGTCATTAATAAATTGTTTCCACCTCATTGCATGAGGCCTTTGATGGATATAAATATTAGGTGCATTTGTCCCTTGAAATCTAACTGATCCTTGATAAACCATTTGAATCCTCCTTGACAGGTGGTAACCTTCCAACAAGGAAAATATCAAAATTGTGACCGCTATAGGAAATTAGTTAGTGTCGCTGTAAAACAGTCGGTAGCAACAATTCTATGTCTAAAATATCTAAAAAAATAAAACATTTTGAAAAACTAAGAGATTTTTTTTTTATTTGGAATGTTATGAACAAAAACCTCTGCCATTTTTCAAAAATATAGTCTTAATTGTTCATAATCCAAGTTTTAAGTTAGTCACTCAAAACTGGTAGAAGAGTCCAAAAATAATTCTGCACAATTTAGTTTCAACCAGAATTTCGGTAGAAAATTTTAGTAGTGCCCACTTGTGTGTTTATTTGTGATTGGTAGCGTAAATCCTGTGAAAATTATACAAATTTCTTAGCACCCTTCATCAAAATAATTGAGATAAAAAAGGAGAAAGATTTCTTATTGTTGTAGCAACCATCGAGAACTGTAAACATTTCCCGTGGGTGCTTTTGATGCTTGGAACCTTGTGAGAGTGTTGTCAATGATTGTGTATTTGGATAGTGTTGTCTTGATATGTCGATTGATTCTTGAACTTGGAGATTGGACATAACCCAATATAAATTTAATTTTCCCCAAAAGAAATAAAATATCCCATGACAATTATATTCATTTAACAAAATGAATAATGAAGGACTTATGAAAAGATGAGGCATAAACCAATCTTGTGCTAACATAGGCTCCATGGGGGATAGATTCCTCCCTATGAGGCTCTAAGAACTCTTGTATTTTCAGTTCCTTATCCTAGGGATGATCCGAACATTTAACCTCTGCAATCTTCTTTGATCTGTGACCTTCAACTAAAACTAAATGCAAATGAAAATTGAAACTGACAAAAATGATGAAAAAGATTCTTGTCTAGCAATCTTATTGCACACACCTAATCTAATTATTGGTAAAATGAAGCAATTAAGTTACATGAAACAACCAATGAGTCCATTTCATCACTTTTTCAACTGTTTGAAGCTTTGAAATTGCTTCCTTAAGTACCAGAGATAATTCGTACTTAAAGGCATGTCAAAGAAACATTTGGTAATACAATTTCCATTAAAGAAATCAGTGAGCCTAGGCTCACTTGATTCTTGTAGACAAAATGCAAATGGATCCTAAAAAACATCATCAATACTTTCCCCTACAACATTTTTTTGTGTAAAAATGAAAATTGTTGCATTAGGTTCTTCCTCCATTGTTATTGGTTGTTGCATGGGTTGCTCATTTTTTGATTCATCCTCAATGCATATGGCCTTCATCCACTCCTAGTCATGAGGTGTATTAGTAAAAAGTCTTAGTGATGCTTGTATTTCTTTAATTTCAACCTCTCTCATCTGATCACATGGAATTTGATCTTGGCTGCTTGATGAAACTGAGCTTGTGTCTTCAAGAGGAATAGGGGGTTGATAGGGAAGTTCATCACAATTACAAGTGATTGGGAAACTACATTATTATGTATTATCTTTCGATTGTGATGGATATTCATCATATATTGGCTTATGGTCGCAATTTCTCAGTTTTTCACCCTCTAAAATTAGATTATCATCTTTTTCTTCTTTTTCAGCAACAAAAATATGACATGAGGGTTCAAACAAGATATTCTTTCTTTGATGGGAAGGGCACTTCTACGATATAGTGTCTTCAAAAGACTCTTCATGGAAATCATCTTCATAATCATCATACAAAGGTGAATCAATGACTATTTGAATATTAATGGCTGAGGGGGTTAGTACAATAGTTGGGACAGTTGGTTGTTCAAGGAAAACATCCTAATAGTTATCAAATCTTGGAAAATCATGGCACACTATTTCATTAACAATAGGAGGGATTACAACAACAATTGGTAAGCTATGAATTCGGTCATTAAAAGTTACAACACTATTCTCATGATGAAATAATTTTGAACCTAAGATTACCTCTATACTTAAAGAATCGATAAAAGGAGGAGATAGGAAAATGATGGATTGTACATATTGATCTTTCTCTTGGGGACCTACATTTTGACATGAATGATGTGCTTTCTCTTCAAATTTAGGAAAATCATTATGAAACTCATCATCTAAGTCCTCTCTGCAATCATCCCCTTCATCATCACTACTAGAGGAGTCACTTGTTGAATCCTGAATATATGATGCATACCCGTCACAACAATTCTCAAAAAGTATTTTAGATGGATAAATTATCTTGCAATGAGAATAAAAGACATCATGAAAGTCTTTCAAAGAGGAAATACTAGAAGTAGGGAGCGTTCTATTTCATTGCCTTGCATAGCCTTCCAATTAATCCATGAACATTTTCATCAAATTATATATCTTCATGATGGATGTCAAGTTGTTGCATCAAAGAATGAAATTCATGAACATGCTCAACAAGGTTGTCATTATCACCTTCATAAAATATGGGCAACAGATCTTTCCATTCATGAATTTGAGGAACAGGATGTGCATAACCATCTATGGCTGAGAAATTGAGTGGGGCAAACCTCCTGGCCAGGATAGCCTTCATATCCATTTAATTTGTCTCATCCCTAGTGGAGTCACCAACATATTCTTAACAATGGATTTTCCATGGTGAATGTGCAGTCTTGAAGGTGTCCAACTTAAGTCACCATATAAAGTTGGAGGTGTGCAGTGTCGTTCTTCCCAGGGAGCTTTTCAATCTTCTCAAATGCATCCCCAACAACGACGCCAAAAATGTTTTCACTGAAAGTCACACTTTGAATACGAAAGTGTAAGCTCAACATCCATTAGAATGTAAAAGATAATTCTGGTTTTGAATAGGTGGATCAACAAGATGGATAAATAACGAGAGAGGGAAACAAACTTCTTATCAGTAGGCTACACCAATGGGCAATGGAGTCACAAACATCCTACTCATCGAAGGAAAAAAATTTGCTTAGCATAAAACAAGATTATATGCTGATAGATATAAGAATGAACAAGGAAGAAATAAGATATAATGTTCAGTAAATAGAGATCCTCTCAATTTAATGAATCAACAAATACTTGAATATAAACAATGATTGATTGGAAAAATACAACAAATCCTCTACTTCTTAGGGATCCATAAATCATTGTCAGCCTTTGATCCTCAAATATACAATATATTCAAATAAGAAGATATATAAACAAAATATTTACGATCGGAAATCACATCTCTCATGAGTCTCCAATAGTAGTAATTCTTACAATCATAAAATGACCACATGCTTACAAATGAACACACACAGGAAAACTGCCTGCTACAACTCTCTCTACACTCTCTTGGCTCATAAATCACTTTCTCCAAGAGATATATCCTTCCTTAAATAGAAAATAGCATTGAAATAACCTTAGGAGTTCATATCCCATCTCCTCCATTGGATTCTAATCCTTGGAGATAGGTGGCAACAATCAAAGAGACAAAAATCCAACAAACTACTATTTTTTAGGAATTTGTTGGAAGTCATTAATAAATTGTTTCCACCTCATTGCATGAGGCCTTTGATGGAGATAAATATTAGGTGCATGTGTCCCTTCACATCTAAATGATCGTTGAGAATCCATTAAAATCCTCCTTGACAAGTGGAAACCTCCCAAAAAGGTGAATATCAAAACTGTGACCTCTACAAGAAATTAGGTAGAGTCGTTGTAAAACAGTTGGTACTGCCACTTCTATGTATAATATATATAAAAAGATAACAAAATTTGAAAACCTAAGAGAGGTTTTTGTTATCTGGAATGTCATGAGAAAAAACCTCCTCCATTTTTCAAAAGTACCTTCTCAATTATTCACAATCCAAGTTTTAAGTTAGTCACTCAAAACTGGCAGAAGCATCCAAAAATAATTCTGCACAATTCGGTTTCTGCCAGAATTTTGGTAGAAATTTTTGGTAGCACCTGCCTGTGTGTCTGCATGAAATTGGGTAGCATAAATCCTATGAAAAGTTTGCAAATTTATTATCACCATTCATCAAAATAATTGAGATAAAAAAGGAGAATGATTACTTATAGTTGTAGCAACCATCGAGAACTGTAAACACTTCCTGTGGGTGCTTTTGATGGTCGGAACCTTGTGAGAGTGTTGTCAATGCTTGTGTCTTTGGATAGTGTTGTATTGAGATGTCGATTAATGCTTGAACTTGGAGATTGGGCATAACCCAATATAAATTTAATTTTCCCAAAAATAAATTAAATATCTCATAACAATTATATTCATTTGCCAAAATGAATAATGAAGGACTTATGAAAAGTTGAGGCATAAACCAATCGTGTGCTAATAGTCTCATCTATTATGGAGATCATGACTTCACAGTGAGTGGGCACACTAATTTAGATTGTGTTGGAAGTGTCTCTGATTTAGATTGGGCCATAATATCATGGAAGAGTAAGAAGCAATCCAACATTGCTTTCAGTACAATGGAAGCATAAAACATTGTTGCATGTTCTTCTAGTTGTGAAGTTATATGGCTTCGAAAGTTGTTGACTAGTCTATTTGACCTAGAGATGGAAGCAACCAGGATCTTATGTGACAACCAAAGATGCATAAAGATGAAAAATAATCCTATATTTCATGACAAGTCGAAGCACATAGAGATCCGATATTTACACCCGTGACATGGTGCAAAGAGGAGACATAAAGCTCCAATATGTTAGCACGAATGAACAGGTTGTCGATGTGTTGACCAAGCCTCTATCTCGTGTAATGTTTGATCACTTTCGAGATAATATTGGTATAGTTCAAAAAGACCACCCTCGAAAGGGGGAGTAGTGTTGTGTTGAGATATGCCAACATAGTACTACGCTTCCAGCTTAATTGTTGTGGCGTAAAGCCAATCTAGTATTGTGCTTCCAACTTAATTGTTGTGTTGAGATATGCCATCCTAGTACTATGCTTCTAGCTTAATTTTTGTGAAGTAAATCTAGTCTAGTACTGTGCTTCCAACTTAATTGTCGTGTTGAGATATGCCAGCCTAATACTGTGCTTCCATATTAGCTGGTGTGACGTAAAGAAAGTATAGTACTATGCTTCTAGCTTAATTGTTGTGTTGAGATATTCCAGACTAGTACTATTCTTCCATCTTAATTGTTGTGATGTAAAACCAGTCTAGTAGTGTCCTTCTAGCTTAATTGTTGTGACGTAAATCCAATCTTGTACTGTCCTTCCAACTTAATTGTTGTGTTAAGATATGCCAGCCTAGTATTGTGCTTCCAACTTAATTGTTGTGACGTAAAGAGAGTGTAGTATTGTGATTCCAGCTTAATTGTTATGTAGTGTTCCATCCTCATGCTGTGATGATGTGACCAGCCTCATGTTGTGATGATGATGTATTAGTTTTATACTAATCCATATTGATGCAGATGATTATTTCATTCCATAGAGAATGACAATGCTACCGATGAGAAAAAATTTCGATGATTTATAGATACACCAATCAGTGCTCCAATATGATATTGATGATGCTATCCTCTCACCCACCTGATGTTGTTGATGATGTTTTCCTCTCTCTCACCTGATGCTGTTGTAGAATACCCTTCTTGTTAAGGGGGAGTGTTGAAATACCGTAACTGCAAAGTGTATTCTAATTATTATTGTTGTATTATTCATTAGATCAATCCCATATTATGGATTGATCATGTTGGCTATTGTAAAAGACCAAATCCCTTTTGCGGATTGGTCAAAACATAATTGTAATAGCCAAAATAACAAGTCAGGCCCGAAATATATTAAAGAGGCCCCAAAATATATTAAAGGTGGTTATAACCACCCAGAAGAAGAAGTCAACCCTGCCAATGAAGAGACACCTCCATCCATATGT
>JZKD02S1815824.1:1315822-1345814 GCA_000966675.3 Picea glauca
GGATATCTATAATAAGGAAGTTTTGTTGGGTTTTCTCCCCCATGATGGTTTCCAAAGATAAATGATGTGTCTCTTATGATTGTGTATTTCTTAGTGATCCTATCTTATGCTATTTTTATCTAGTGAAATGCAAAGAAATCTAATAATCGCTTAAACCTTAACAAAAATAAAGGAGAAAGCACTCATGGAGGAGTTGAAAAAGAATTACGACACTGAAAGGGGGATGTGCAAAATCATCATCAAACAGATCAATGAAGTTGCAAAAAAAATGGCAAAAAACAATCATGGCCTGCAAGCTACTCATAAAATGTTGCAAGGAGGAAGTCATGGTCGAGGTTGTCATAGTTGCAGCACAGTGTGTCGAGGGAACCATAGTAAGTTGGGCCCCTTATCTTTTTAATTTTTTTCTAGATGACTGGAAAGATGTGCAAGATCTGGGAACATAATTTCATTACTCATGGCTTCTCATGTTGATAACCATCATGGGATGGAAGGAACTGAAATATTTATTTTTCACCACCAGACCCAAACCCAATCATGCAACAAGATATTTATCGCTTGGTGCTGCTTCAGATGCTAGGAACAAAAACATAAAAACATGTATATTTGAAGGATACCTTCACGACCTAAATGATACTATCACCAATATCTGGAGAATAACATTGCAAGTTGTTGTATACTATCGAGACATATATAACTTCAAGTCCACTTGACATGTGATGTGGATACAGGCGTGAAAGGACCCCAACAATAAGTGGCTACAAATGCACTATTGCATCATGGAGGGTGACATAGAAATTGATATCAAAGATTGGGAGGACGATTGGAGTATCCTATTCTTCACTCGAGACATACCTGCAAAGGCAGAGGAGGAGGAAGCTAGGTAAGAAAATCCACATGATGAGGAATCTGGGAAGGAAGAGACACAACCCCAGGAAGTCACAGTGCCCAAGAAACCAAGGACAGGTCAAGCTAAGCCAAAGTAGATGAAAAAGGGGACATCTAAGACAAGAACCTGGAAGGGGAAGAGTAATTATACACAGTCGCCCCAAGTATAGTGAAAATAGGCTAAGGCAACGCATGAGACTACACCAAGTCCCAACCCACAAGAACCAGGCCTAATTAAGTGACCAACTACTCATATGAAATGTGCACGCAAGAATATGAACGTGCATAGAACTCCTCGAGAATACAATATCATGAAGGATGATGCACACATGATATCCTAGTTACTCTAGGATTGGACATCCGAAGATTTTGAGAATGTTGTGCACCACAGGGACATAATTCAAGAGGAGTTGGTAGACATGCGATAGTTCCTCAATCATATCGGGGAAGTGCAGGCTGCTGACAACAACATTGAAATAGAGCCATCAACATCACAGACAGGAGGAGAACAAGAAGCAAGTGATTGGGATACAATTCATACAATACTACAGCCAAGTGAAACACTTCACATTACACCTTGCATGTTGTGCATAAATGAGATCATGGGGAAGACACCCTTAAAGGAATTATCACCATTACAATTGGTATTGTCATAGATACTATCCAAGGCTCTACATAGACTACAAGTTAGTGTTACCCAGGAAGTACAATCTCATGCATGCACAAACATGACCGAATTACAGTAGGTAAAGGATAAACAAGATGATATGTAATTAATATATGAGAAACCTAAGCTCGAGGTCTAAGAGGAGAGGGAATGCGTGAACAGATTGGAACAAAAAGTGGTCGAAACTTATGAGAATATTCCAAAGACCGCGTAGAGGGCCGAACTCACAGCAATGAAGACGATTGATCAAATTGTGTAGGAAATCGATCAATATCAGCAGGAGATCGAGAATCATCATGAGAATCTCACACCTTCCACTTCACCATAGGTGAGGGAGCAAAGGAAGCAGTAGGAAACAAAGAAGATACAGGAGATAGAATGATAGGTCCATGGAGTGGCTGACTTGTTCGACAATGAAACACAACTCTAGATGAAGCTAGAAGAGGATTAGAAAGTCCAGTGGTGGGACAAGGAAGAAGAAAGGATAAGAGAAGCTATCCAATACCTCAATCAAAGAAAAAATACAATGTCCATCACAGAGCGCATCAAAGGAGTGCAAGATATGAAGAGGCTACAAGCAAAACTCACCACTGCATAGACACAAAAAAAGGAGTGGCATGTTCAAATGGAACCACTCCAGGAGCGAGTAATAGAGGTCATTGCACAGGTAGAGGAATCCAAGACATATATGGCATAGACCTAGGAAGAGTGTGCAAGTTTGATCAATGCCAATATTGTAGTGTAGCTAGTAGATGTACTCAAGGAGAAGATAACACAGGCTCAAACACAAGCAGCGAAGCTCACGAATAAGTTCTAGGAAATCACCATGGAGATCGACGAATCTTGCAAAGTTTAGGTCGATCAGGACGAGCCACATGCCAGTATTGGGGGCCTGTTGGAAGCAGGCCAAAGTGGAAATGAATGTTATTTTGGGAAAGAAGGCATGCACAAGGGAAGTGACAGCTGGAAGGAAGAGAAACACGTGCACATGCATGGAAGACCTAACAATGTTAGGGTTAGGGTTTTTGAAATACATTGTAATGGTTGGTGAGCCATAAATGTATAAATATAGATACCTTGGTATCATAGGAGGCAAGTAAAGAAATAGAGACAAGAGTCGAATGATAGTTTATTGTGTTAATAAGTTAAAATAGAACTCTCAATGCACATTTCTCAGATCCCCACTCAATCATGGGCTGCAAAGACATGGGTATTGCAACCACCCATTGAGACTATCTAGGGTGAGACCGCACAGTGCAATCTGTACGCTGCGTTTCCTTCTAGTTTACCAGGAGGGTCGATAGTTTTAATGGTTTTGTTGTAACCCTCGAAGACATTAAACCTGGGCCAAACAAGTTAAGGATACAAACTGAAATAGATAAATAGTAATATACAGTCATCAAGGTAAGGATCGACAATATGTTTTATAATGTGAAAGGCATATGACATGGCCCGCTCGAAAGTAGAACCAACATTTTTAAGATGAAATGGTGGATTTAGATAAGCGAATGTCCCCCAAGGGCAGATGAAGGATGTCTTATGTTGATCAATTGGTAGAATATCGATCTAGTTATACCCTAAGAATCCATCAGTGAAATAAAATATAATGTTTCCAGTGCAATTATCAATGATTTGGTCGATAACGGGTGTAGGGTAATTGTGTTTTGGATAAGCCTTGTTGAGATCCTTATAATAGACACAGACATGAATGGTTACTTGTTTTTTAGCAACCAGAACAATGTTAGAAACCCATTCTGTCAAGGGGAGACAATAGATAAATACATATTTCAACAATTTTTCAAATTATGCCTTTATTGCCATGGTTTTCTTAGGATGCACCAGGCGAAGTTTTTGTCGTATAGTTTTAACGCCTGGGTAATTTTTGATCTCATGCACAATGATCAATGGATTGATCCCTAGCATTTCCTTGTAACTCCAAGTGAATACATCGCAAAATTATTTGAATAAAGTGGTGTAATCTTTCACTTCCTTGGGAGAACAATTAGCACCGAGATGAACATTTTCCATAATACCTTCTCTGATCGAAATATAGTTAGTAATGGTAGAAGATATGTTGCATAAATGCCTATCATAAGTAGTATTTTGAGAAAGTGTAGGAGATTGTGGACAATCGACAACATTGGGGGGGAATATACAGTGTATATCTTCCTCAATTTCATCTAGACTAGGGAGAAAACATGGTCAATGATGGTTTTCATCCTAAGGTACCTCATCGATACTAATCATTTCCATAATGGATTCATTCGAAGGAAAAATCCATAGGATGTATTCGAAAGTAGAGGATAAGGAATCCAACCAAGATGGGAACAAATAAGTGTCGGATGCCAACAGATGTTGATCATCCAAAGAGGGAGAGGCAGATTGGATAGCATCATATGAAGCCTCAACAGGACTAAGTGGAATAGTGTCACATAGTAAATCAAATTCCAAAGGACAATGCACAACACAAGGATCAAAATATTCAAAAGATTGATATGCCATAGTCAAGATCATATTGATCGTGTTGTGTGGTGGGAGGAAGTGGTGGAAGGAAAGTACCCATAAAGGAAGAATATTTTAAAATACCTACACCAACACTTTCATAAGTGACCTTACTATCTCCTAAGAAAGGAATATTGTTGGTTGCAGGAGTGAGAACGTCGGGGGTGCAATATTCTAATTAGTTGATAGTGACAATTTTACCTTGATAGGGGAATTGTACACATTGAAACATCAATGAAGTGACAACAGTCATGGCATAAAACCAACTTCTTCCTAAAAACAATTTGTAATCAAGGGGAGCATCGAATACCTCTACATCAATAGAGGTAGTCTTTCCTCCCAACCAAATAGCTAAGGACTGCAAAAGTCTTTGAGGATGAAAACTCACGCATCGAATGCTCATAACATGGTAGGGAATTGGTTAAGTGCATGCTATTTTAATCCTTTCCAGCATGATAATGAAATGACACAAGTCAAAGTTCCCTCATCCAGTATGGTGTGGTGAATTTGTTGGTTATGAATAATTACATAAATTTGAAAAGCAAGATGGTGAGAAATTCATGACTTGAAGTTATCAAGGTTAAATGTGATATTATTTGACAACTCAGGATCAATTTCACTGATGGAGGTCAAAAGCGTTCTATGTTGACTTGTACAATGTTGTAGAACTTCAAGGGCATACATAGCACACGATGCTTGAGACAAATCTTCAAGAATGTTGTATTATTGGGTGGCACGTTAAGTAGGATTAAAAGTTTATATGATAATAGTGCTCTTCGGAGCGAGTAAAATAGAGTGGAAAATGGGTTTCTAAATCTGAAGTGACATAGACGGAGGACTAACGGTGGCGGGAGATTGATATGGTGGGGTACCATTAGTGGCCTTCTCTTTATCAAGTTTAGTCAGTGTGTCATACATTGTAGTGAAATTGCTTAAATTGATCCCATTGTACATATAAATATGAGCACTCGATGAGGCTTCCTCACTACGAGGATGGATGGGATTTCCCCCTGTTGGAGGGGCAAGGGATTGAGCAACCATGGATTGCTACTGAGGAAAATATTGTTTTAACACAACTGGTTGGGAATTCCCTTTGAAACATTTTACAACTTCATCCCGATGAGGACAGTCTCGAGTGTAATGATCATTACCACAAATGAGACACACGAATTTTTGTTTTCACTGTTGTTCCTTTTCAGGAGAAGGTGATGGAGTTTCTATTTTGATATTTTCATTTTCATTATTATTTTTTTGGGGTTTATTTTTCATTTTTGTCTTTCCCTCGGATTGTTGCAAAGAGGCAGATTGAACTACATCCACCTCAGATATTTGAGTTGAGGGGGAGGTAGAGGAGAGTGAAGTCGAATTGGTGATGGGTGAAGAAATAAAGCAACTAACCGTTCCGGTCCACTGTAATGAAGATTGGGTTTTCACGGTACCCATGAATCCATATACATGTGCCACGAAAGAAGGTTTGGATTGATCGATAGAAGTACGGGGACCATTTGGTATCAACTCATGCAATGTACCATATTGGGAGTAAACCAAAACTAAATACTAAGCTCAAGAAATGGCTTCTTTCTCAGTGACCATACCAACCATGGTGATGTCACGAGAAATTGGGGGTAAAAGGGATTTAGTAACCATTTAGCCAATAACTCGTCAGGAATGGTCACTTTAACCAACCTTCATCATCATCTCCACTCATGAATGTGATCATAGGTATGTACGAAGTTCACTTGATGAAGTGAGGTTAAGAGTTTAGTACCAGTCTCGTAACAGATGGGTAATCGAAAATGCATGAGAAAATCCATAGCTAGAGATTTTAAGTCTTGAAAGGTACCACATTGAATTTCAATGTACCATTTTTATGCGGAACCTATGAGTGTGTGGTGGAAAAGGAATAAATGTATAGAATCATCCATTAGTGAGTTTGATGAAAACCATAGTTGGAATCTCATAACATTGTTGTTCAAGTCTTCTCTAGGTTTAATGTCAAATTTGGGGATGTGAGAAGGTAATTTAGAAGGAATTACCGACCAGAAAGGAAAATTTAATATGGGATCATTTGTCAATGAAGACAAATCTGGTAGATCCAACGTGGTGAGGAATGATAATTTTCGATTAACCTGAGGGTGATTCTTATGCGAGATAGGGACACTAGTGGGGCCATAAAATGTTTGAGGTGGTAATTGTATCCAATAGCTCCTCCCATATATGGTTGTTGTTGACCGGTATAGGAAGTATTCGATTGTTGTTGAGGAATGTTCATGAGCGAAGGGAAACCCGATTGATTCTGAGGAGTATAAGTTGGTTGATTAGGTTGTGGTGGATAAATATTTTTCCCTTGAGGAGGGTAAACATTTTTTATTTGTGGAGGGTAAACATTTGAACCTTGGGGAAGATACGTTTATTCTTCTTGAGGACCCCAAGTGGGATTTGGGACACCCGGATAAGGTTTTCCTAAATATAATATGGAAGGAACATGATTTAGTACTCCTCCTAGTGGGTTATGGTATGATATCCCCCCTTGTTAAGGTTGATTAAACGTACATCCTTGAGGTAGTCCCGAGGTTTGTGAAGGGTTTCCAACAAAAGGGTGTTTCCCCTCTACCATAGGTTGTGTGACAAATTTGGTTTGACCAATAAAGGGGGGTTGTCCCCCGGTAGGTATGTGCAAGGGTGGTTGTTCCCCGAGAGGGAAAATCCTACTAGATGATAGTTTCCCCCCAGTTGGGATTTGTCTCATAGTTTATCATGTGTGTATGGAAAGGGTCTGCATTATCTAATGTAAAGGTGTTCCAACATGATTATGTGAAACATACAGAGCTATAGTGTGAAAAGGTGTAGTGGTGGGAGTAATGGTCAAGGTACCTTGTGTATGATTAGGTGTTACAACTCCAACATTAAGTTGGATTTGTGTTGAGGTAGTATAAGGATTGACTACATGTTTGATGGGATGATCAATAGTCTAATCAGATAGTCCTTCCTCAGCAACAGGAGAGGCAATAGGGTCATGAGGATCAAGAGGTGGTAGACTAAAGTTAAAATGTTCATAAGGATCATGTCACGATGGAGTCCTCCATATGGAATGAATAGGTTATTTTTTGTGGATTTACCATGCCAACAAATGAGATAGGAGCTATGTACTCATCATAATCACGTTGTGTGTCTTCCATATATGTTTTGGTATATGGCCTTGACGGAAGACGTTGAACTTCCTCTTCTATTACATTATTGAACGAGTCCAAAGGAACAAGAAGTGGTTCGAGAGGAGATTTTGACATAGAGGTAGTATGAGGAATGGAATCCTAAATCATAACCAAGGCACTTTCAATATTTTCTAACAAACGAGTAGCACCGGTCCCAATGTCAGAGTGATCTTTTACCTCTTCATGGTAAATGTCTTCAGGTGAATCAAGAGATAAGAGTTTGTATCATTTCGGATGCAACTGTTTCATCCTACATGATATACAAAGACCTTTATCATCTATAGTATCAATATTTAAAAAATATTAAATAAACCAACAACACGTGCTAAAAAATATAGAAGAACCAACAAGCAAACAAAACCTTCTCTCAATGATCATACTAGTTGGTGATGAAATCCAACATCACGTGATCAAATTGAGAAGGGAGTAAAATATGATCAGGTGGAAAAGTTACGTTGTTGGCTTGATTAATGGAATGACACCTTCGTGCAAGCTTCCACACATTAATCATGGATTTACCCTCCAAGGAGCTCGAGTGAGTTTGACCAACATTTGTTCTAGGTACAACAAAGACTTCCCTTCAACATCATGTTGTGTGAGGACCGTAAGTATTATTTCTAATAAGGACACCAACTCGCAATCAACCTCTGAGAAGGTACAATCAATAGTCCAGTCTGAATGTATGGTCAGGATAACAAGTTTAAAATCCTTTGAGAGAACTAAGGACAAGTGGACTGGTAGAACTCCAAAGGACCCCAAATAGATTCCAAATTCACAAAGCACTGAGAGAAAATGAAGACATTTGGATGTCAATAAGAACCCTCAATATACAATCTTACTACTACAAATGGTTAAACCTCATAGGGATAATCTCCGTGGATCTCCCAAATGTGACCTTGTGCGTAACCCCTATGTGAGAGGGGGATCTTAGCTATGCTTATACGAAAATTGGATTTACTCTCCCTATCTGAAGACGATAAATTTGTTTTGAATGATTTGGATATTTGTACTCATATCCTAATACAAAGTTCTAATCCTAGTCTAATTTTGATGTAAGAATCTAAAAAGAAAAAATTCTAGATCAATTTTAATTTGTGTGAATGAGAGTGAAACTGACAATTTTACAACTCAAATACCAAAGAAGCAACATAAAAATGATAATCAAATGTTTCTTTTGATGAAATTCTATTTACGGGAAGGAGAATAGGTTTTTTTTCTTTCACTATAAAACACAAACATGAAGATATTTCATGCATTTGTTTCAACAAGAATCCAATTTCAATGATAAATTATTCAGAAATTATTTCTAATATCCAAAAACCAATCATTAAAAACTATATTTTTGTTTGAATATGAATATGAATTAATTTCACTTAATGCTTCTTATGCCAAAAAATATTTCACTATTGTGGTTTTTAGACAATTGGAAGTAAGCACCACACAAACAAAAATAAAACTCTCACAACAATCAAAATAAGAAGTAAAAACAAATCCAATCCTTTCAAAAAGAAAGCCAAAATAACAAAACTCTCTTAAGAAATATTCTTGTAAAGTTAAGAAGATCAAAGACCAATTGGAACAGTATAAAGAGCTCTGAGTTTTCTTGTAATAACCTTAAAACGATCAAAAGAACAAGAAATTATTAAAAATGAGCCCAAAATCTCGAAGAGAAAGAATGATTTCAAAACAAGAAAATACTTTAAAATAAAAAAAAGATTAAATAATATTAACATGAAACAAGTTGTAGGCTTTATAAAAGACACAAGTTGACAGAAAAAGTCATGCGCTGAAAGAAGAACCCAAAAAATGATACCCAACACAAGAGTATTCAACAATGTTTAAAAAAGGAGAAAAAACAACGCTTTAGTTTTATCATCACCAGAGCGCTATAGTTCTCCCTAAAGCATTGTAGGGGAGACATGATGATAAAATCGACGCTCTGGTTGTAAAGAAAGAATGACGCGAGTTTACGAGAATGAAAAAGAATCAACCCAGAAACTAAAAACTCAAGAAGTATTGATCATTAGTGTGTGTGAGATGACTTTAGTAATGACAACAAATGTGTAAAAGGGAAAAATACAACGAGTAGGATCCGAAGAAGAGGAAAATAAAAGAGAAAACCAAGGAAAGAAACCAAAACTAAAATCTTGCTTCCCTATTGGCACAAGGAAAAACCCAAGGTTCAACTCTAACAATGCACCAACAAACCCTAACTATTGTCCCTTATGACAACACTTGTGATGAAGATGAAGTCTCACCCAAAGTAGCAAAAGGGGGGTTGCAGGACACATGTGTATACAACCATAGGAAATGCAAGATGATTCCAAAAAAACAATGCAAAATAACCTAGAGATTCTTAACAATATTATGCTTAACTTCGTGAAGTAAGTTATATCTTCTAATCTTCAACAAGAAAAATAACAATGCAATAAAAATGTAAAAGATAGTAAATAACAAAGAATCAACCATATGTAACAACGCGATTTTACATGGTTCACCCTCTCCCTAGGGATACATCCACAAAAATGTGTTTATTGATAGAATGGATGAAAATATACAGTTCTATATGCACACTCGACTGCATATCCTTCTCTCTCTTCCTCTTTATTTCTTATCCCTGTGCACCCAGCTGCAGAGTCAATATTCACACCCAGCTTAAGAGCCAAAATACAAGAATGCCCTAAAACATAACACTTTTACATCTCAACACCACTACCACGCTCACCTCTCAACTCTTCTAGACCTCTATTTATACATTCCATGACTCTTAGAATACCATGGACTGAAGCCCAGGTGCCAAAACCCTAGGTCCACATATCCCTCATTTTAAGGACTTCGTCGACCTATTCTTCCTTCTTCTTTGTGAGGTTCTCCAAAGCACCCATTAGTGTCTTCTTCCACTTGATGACTTGTCCACGATCTATCCTCTTTGCTTCTTTGTCTTCCTTGATCTTTGGTTTCAACAAATTGCTTTCCTTTACTTCATTCCTTCTTTTATGCTTCTTTAACCACTTCGACCCTTCCTGTATTTGTGTGCCTTCCACAAACTTCATACTTTTTATTTATTCTTCCTTAATATTTCCTTTGTTACTTAATACATGACCAAGGGCCTATAAGTTTTAAACCTGTGAAGTAAAGCAATGCCTATATATTCTTAAGAAAAACAAAATTTAATCAATGTCTCATACACAGAGTACACAAAGATTTTATATCGAAAACCCTCAATCAAGAAAACCTTTCTTATATTCATTATATAGAATTTCACCATTCACCAAACAATATATACAATGTTTTTAGGTATTCCATAGATACTAAAACCCTAATTCATTAATCCATGATTAATTTACAAAATCGCTAAAAATAGCAAAATCACTAAAAATAGCATAAACTGCCCCAAAAAAAAAATATTGGGGCGTTGCCCTGGGCTACCGCCTGTTGTCCAATGTTGCGTGTAACTAGGGGGGGCATACCTGCCCCCCCGTGGGACCCCCCTAGGAAAGCGCCCAACTCACACAACACAAAAATAACACTAGTACAAAGGATCGTTAGACACAGTTGTCATATCTGACACGCCCACATGCAAAGAATATAACACATGCCCAACAGGGTCAACATGCCCCCAACACTAACATGTGACTTGTCCCGAGTCCCCAACCTATGATTTATTCTCTGTTCCTCCCTATCGTGTGAATACTTTCTTTTCTGTGTCTGGTACCCAATTTCAACTGCACCTGGTACCTAGACCCTTCTTCCTTTTCTTTTACTAAGAGATACGAGGCAGATGGTTGTCACAATACAGCTTCAATCAGATCCCATTTAGTAAACCATGCTTCCATTCTACATTAAGAGTATTCAACTACGCAACTCCACATTCTATAACATAAACATCCTCGAATGGCCCAAGCCAATGTTTCCTGAACTTCCTTAGATGCTTCATGAACTTGCTGTCATATAAAAGTACCAAATCTCCTTGTTTAAATGCTTTCTTCTTGACATGTTTGTCATGGTAAGCCTTTTCTCGTTCTTTTTGTACATGTTGATGAAACCCTACAATGAACTTGTCTTCCTCTAGTTCTATCAACTCTACGAGCCTGTCTTGAACAACGTCGATGTCATTCATAATTGTAAATGTTGCAATTCTTAAACTAGGAACCAAATATTCCATAGGTACCACCGCTTCCTAGCCATAAACTAACTTGAAGGGAGTTTGTGTTGTTAACTTGTTGCAAGTAGTTCGATAATCCCATAACACTACTGGAATTCTTAAATCCCGATCATCTATGTTGACACTGCAAATATTAGTTAGCATTGTCTCCAAAATCTTATTGAAAGCCTCGACTGTACCATTCTCCTATGGGTGATATGGTGTGCTCTTCTGATGGTGAACTTTGAACTCTTGATTCAAGGCTTCAATAGTTTTGTTAATGAAGTGTGTGCCTTGATCACTCATAAGAATCTTCAGGCATCCAAATTTGGTTATGATATCCTCAAACATGAACCCCACAACTCTAGTTGCACTACAGTATTTAACTTTTCTTTCTTCTTCCCATCTGGTCAAATACTCTGTAGCAGTGATTATATATCAATCTCTTGCGCACTTTCCTGGTGGGTTGATAGGTCCTACAAAGTCAATAGCCCATTTCTCAAATGCTTGCAAAGTTAACTAAGGTGATAAAGGCATCTCATCCCTTCTAGAAGGCTTCTCTACTCTTTGACATACATCGCAGGCTCTGTAGTATTCCTTAGAATCCTTATGTAAAGTGGGCCACTAGAGGCTAGCCTTGAGAACCTTCTTCATTGTTTATTTCCCTGCATAATTTCCTCCTTTGATGCCTCCATGTGCTTCTGCAAGAATCGATGGTCTTTCTGACTCCATAACACATCTTATTAAGATCTCATCTAGTCCCATCTTATATAACTGTCGAGCTATAAGTTGGAAATATGCAGTGCCGACTACCAACTATTTCTTATGAATAATTGTGTACTTGCAAGGTTTCATTCCTATGGATAGGAATTGGACTATCTCAGAGAAGTGATCATCAACTTTCCTTATGGCCCAAAACTATGCATTTGTTAGTGTATCATCCAAACTGGTAGGTTCCTCTCCATGTTCTAACCTGGATAAGAGGTCAGGTCCCTTATTCATTCTTCCTGGCTTGAACACAATCTCAAATTCATACTCTTGGAATAATAATAGCGATATGAATATTCTTCCCCACAACACTCACTTGTTGACTAAGTACTTCAATGAAAAATGATCAGTAAACATCTTAAAATGTCCTCCCAACAAGTAGTGTCTAAACTTGTGCAGTGCATATACCATAGCTATGCCTTCTCTTTCAGTGGTAGTATAACTCATTTCATATGTAGAAAGACTCCTACTAGCAAAGGCTATAGGGTGGTCAATATCTCATGCACCTAGTTGTGCTAAAACTGCTCCTAATGCAATGTATGACACATCAACATGAACATGGAATTCCTTACTCCAATTTGGAAAAACCAAAATAGGTGCAGTGATCATTTTATGCTTTAATATGTCAAAGATCTGTTGCCATTCCTTTGTCCGTTGAAACTTACTATTCTTTTTTAATAGCTTCTCCATAGGTGTTGTTATCGGTGCATAGCCCTTAATAAACTTTTTGTAGTATCTAGTGTGCCCTAATGTAGTGTAAAACTATCTAACCGAAGTAGGAGGAGATACATCAACAATGATAGAAATCTTGGAAGGATCTACCAACAACCCTTGCTTACACACAATGTGTCCTAACAACACTCCAAAAGGTGAAAATAAAATACACTTCTTCAAGTTGAGGGAAATCTGGCATTGCCTGCACTTATCCAACATTAATCAAACATTCAATATGATCTTTCAGTAGACTAAAAACGATCTAGTCATCAAAGTATGCCTCCAAACACTTATGTAAAAATTCCTTAAATTCTTTGACCACCACCTTGGAAAATATGGCTAGTGCATTATTCAAACCAAAAGGCATCACAGTTTACTAAAAAGAACCCCATTCTGTTGCAAATTTAGTCTTATGACTCTCCTCCTTAGAAATTCTGATCTGGTGATAGCCTAAAAATCCATCTGTGAATGAATAAACTTCTTTTCCTCTTACATTATATAGAATTTCATCAGTAAAAGGTGTAGGAAATGGATCATGTAAACATGCATCATTCAATTTCCTTAGATCTACACATATTATGATTTCTCTTGTCTTCTTATCTTGGACCACCATAGGGATGATCCATTCAGATTCTTCGACTGGTTGTATAATTCCTACTTCCATCATTCTATCTAATTCAGTGTTAACTTTCTTCTTGTACTTAGGATTCAGTCTATAAGGCCTCTGCTTGATAGACCTTGCATCTTCCTTCAAAGGAATATTCATTTCTCCCATAGTCCCTTTAACGTCCTTCATGTCTATGAACTTGGTTGGAAACAAGTCCTAATACTCATGAAATAGTTTTGTAATATTACTAATAGTAACATCATCCCAATAGTCTCCAACATTTTCCAACTTAGGTGCTTTCTCTATTCCAATATTAACTTTTGTAATTTTAATAGGTTTCTCAACAAAAGGTAATTCAATCCTTGGCCCTTCTATATCTCTTTTTCCTTTAGTTTCTAAAATGTTCACATACCTAGGGTCATCATCCTTATCAACAGTAATATTATAAAAACTTTATAACTGTTGAAGAGGTGCATTCCATTCATCTTCTTCTTATTCAAGAGGGGGGTTAGGTGCCTCCTCAAAGAAATTTTGTCTTACAATTTGTAAAGCTTTATCTATTGTGGGGTACTAAATTTTAGATAGGAATGTAGATATAAATTTATGGGTCATACAATACCAATATGTAGTGACTAAGCACAGTTCTGCTTCAAGATACTAGTTGATAGGTGTATTATCTAAGGTGTTAATGAATTTATGTACCCACTATTCTTTAGAAATGCTACACCAGGCTTCCTCACAAATCTACAGATGGTCCTTAGGATAACTCTGACCTTTGTATCAAACTCCACAACCTTCGAATTGGTCTGAAAAGAGAATTGTCAGCAAGTGCAACATTGTAACCACTCCGCGATGTTCTTCTTATGTGTTCCCCGACATCTAGCTCGCGTTGCTTTCAAGGCTTCATCTAGTGCCAAAAACCTCTGTTGCACTAGTACAATTCCTTCAAATTAGAATGGAAATGTCTCTAAATCATTCAAGCCATCAAACCTAGAAAGATTACTTACTTCTGCACCAATCCAATGAACTGCCTTAGTCAATCTAGCACACCTTTGCATAGAGACTTCATACATTTTGTTCTGCCAATTTTCCAATGCTTCTTTCGAATCTGACGAGCATGTTCTTTCAATTCGCCAACTTAGATTTCCATCTGCTGTAGGATTAATATAATCATGTTGTACTATTGTCAGTTTATAGATGTTCTGTAGCTCATATGTGTGGTCTTCTTCTCTTATAGGTTCTGTGTATCTGTGACCTTCATCGAGGTCAAGAGGTGCAATGACACTAAGGCCATCACCTTCAAATGTCATTCTTCTCTTTTTCAGATCATTAACAATCAAATTGTCGAAAGCCCAAACAACACCCAACGATGCAGGATAGGCACAACTATCATCAAAAATCCCGATCACTTCGAAATCTGTAAATTTCCTCACTCCGTCGATGTCCACAGGGACATGCTCTAGACTTCCAAATGGGATCACCTCCTACTGATTATCCATCCTGAATCTAATAGGAGAGTAAATCAATTTAGTTTTTCACATTTGTTGGAACAAATTTAAAATTATAAGATTGGATATTTATCCTACCATTTTACTATATCTCATAGTCGGTTTCAAAATGTTAAAATAGTTTTGTTTTAGATTTAAGGTACACACAAGGACCACCATCGATTAATTTCTCCCTCTGATCGAACGATCACTTTTTCCCCCAAGTTTTTGGAGCCGCCTGATAATTAAAGGTTCAAGCCACTACAGACTACTTCATACTTCCATACTTTAGAGTTTCAGGCTTTGGGCATTTTTCCATGTCGCAAATTCAAAGTCCTGATACCCGAAAGGGGTTCTAAAAATCCTAGCCACTGAACACTTATACCTTCCTAAGATTTAACACATAACTATGGGTAGTGTCCTATCAAAATTTCAATAAATATAATTTGTCAATGCACAAAACAATAAATACCTAAAAGATAAACCTCAATTAAAAGTTAAATAATAAATTTGCTTATTTGGAATTCAGATATTTTCCATTAGTTACACTCTAGATTCACAAATTCTAAACTCCCGAAGTACCTTAAACACTAAGAAGGGTTAGTTAAAGTTAAATATAATTATCCAATGAATAAAGTGCTTTGTGATTTCAAGTTTCGGGAATCTTACCTCGAGCTATCATCAAATATTTTGAAGTCCAAAAACCCAAAAATACTTAAGGTTAGTTATGATTAATTAATGGGTTAAATACAATTATCTCACGATTATTTTTTTTCTAGATCGTCATTCGGGTAAATTCAAATTTTGTTCATCCAACCTCCCAATCGCAAACAACCAAATATTAATTGCATTAATAATGGATCTATGACAATGATTTCAAATGAGATCGAATATCACTGGCTAAATCTTTTCATTAAGGAAAGTGAATGCAACGCCAATAAAGGTATTCATAAATATACTTAAGATGAATAATGATATTAGATTTTGAATTCTAATTTTCATTTCTCGTAGAACAACAAGTTTTAGCAAGCTAAAAAGTTTACGCATTTCATTGAACAGGTAATACAATTATGAGCTTGTAATATCATGGTGTTGCGAAAAATTGCTAAATATGTTGGTGGGAGCATGAACCCAAACACATAAATCCTCTTAGATACCTCACCAAGAGATATACATATCGTTAAAACCTAGACGCAGGTGTTTAATATTATACAACACGAGTTGATAAAATGCCCAGATCATTCAAGATATGAGTTGACTGAAATCCAGGCGATGAAGCTCAAGTATATAGCTCAATCATAACCGCACAAAATAGTTGCACGGCCAAGGCTCATGCCATATAAAAACATGATAGGCTGAGCTCTGGATAGCGTTGGCACCTCAACCATGAGCATGTGCAATTCACATAAAATTGTTGTCGGGTCTTTCCGACTAGAGAATTTATAGGTTATGTACAAATTATCCCCAGTTTCCAAATATAGTTACAATGTTGCTTTCCTAATGAAGTTTGATGAAGAAGAGTGCACACAATATGGAAAAAACTACCCCGACATAATCAAGGTCTGGTGGGCATGTCCTGAGAAATTCAGCATAGACACACATGTCATATATGCTGCTACATAATTACATGACCATATAATTTATGTGGCCCTGATGTTATGTAGACTTTTCGGAAAGGAAATATTTGCCCATTTCCTATTATCATGGGTACCAATCATGCATGAAGTAGAAGAAGGATATTCCTTCAATCGATCCAAGATATTATTAGACAATTTAGACAAGTAAATGATAGAGTATCAGTCATTGAAATCCAAAGGGAAACCTTCCCCTTTCTACATGTTGGCATACATTATGGACGCCATTTTTTTTATGAATCCGTTTCCTTTGATGAGATGGATATGGAATATAACTAGCACTGAGTCCATACATTTATATCACTCCAATATGCCGAAGGATAAATAAAAAGATTTCTTCTATGAAATATGGCACAATGTGGTGGTCCCGATGCATATCTCCCTCAACGATTTCCTGCCTCCCAGGATTTCAAACAATATCATGGCCAACCTGGGAAAAATAGTGGACTGGTATATTGAGGAACATTTCTCCTACATTAGGTTTTTTGGGTCCTCAGTTCCACCACGTGCTTTGCCAAAATTTTTACTAGATAGGTTGGTGTGTCGAGATGTAGCATATCAAACTATGACAGGGGGTATCAATAAATAATTAAAAGTGACCCAGAAAAAGGTATGACCAACCTTCCCTTTGCAAGTTGGTATGTTCTGAATGTTAGAATTCGGCCACTCTAAAGTGGAGGCCGCAACCCTAGAAGACATTAAACTGGTTGATTTTGAGTTCAAGAAACATGATCCCCAGAATATCTTGGAAAACCACCTGGATCTACATAATCTAAAGAAATATGAGAATGAAGCTTCCCCACAGGACGAAATATTCTAGGGAGTAAGTTTGTACCAAGAAGTATTGAGTAGAGTTCGAAATCTGGATGCACAACAATTATCCGAGTTCTACAATTTCCAAAAACACAGAAGAAATAGTCTGCCTAAAGTCTTACAAGGAGAAATCTAGACACCTCCATCTACACAGGAAGTTGCAACTCAGGGTTTAGAAACAAGAGGTTTTAGCATATAGGATGCTCAAGGAAATCTAAAGAAAACTGAAGTTTTAACATAGAAAGGGGATATTGCATTGTCTAATCCACCAGGTGATCAAGAAAAATATGGAATTGAGGCTTTGATAAAAAAGGGACAAGATGCATCATCCTCCACACCAAACAAACCAACTACCAACACAACAGGGAAATACCAATACACAGAATTAGGTATCCCTATTATGTATTTAAAACCTTTATAGTCAAGTGAAGGGAATCCAAATGCTGAAGTCATATTTATAGAGGATCTTACTCAAATTTAAACCATAGAAATGCCTCCTTCTGAATTCTTTTTCAGGAAGAAGAGGAGCGCTATAGTTAAAAGGAAAATGCATCGAAGGGATGATGCCACAATAAAGAGGAAGAGGATGTTGTATGATGGCTAAGGCATGGATGATACATATGTTTCTAGAGAAATGGTGGGCTCATTGAGTTCTTTTTCCACGACAAATCAATATTCAATAGAAAATCTAGCAGAGCAACTAAAACAAAGAGATCAGTTGGTAAGGAAGTTTAAAATCTAGGTGAAAAACATGACACAAAAGGTAAGAACACAGATGAATAAGGATTTTGAATAGGTCATAGCTAGTGATAGACAACAGATTCAACAACTCAAAACTATTTTTTCCTTGATGATCTGCATAAAAATTCATAGGCCAATAAAGAAATGGCCATTCAATGGGGAGAATAAATCAAACAACTATAGGCCAAAATAGACTTAGCTGAAATTACAGAAATGGATATGGCATATTTCCAAGCTCATTCATTGGAGGTGCACAAAAAGATGGAATTATCCTAGAAAGATCTTTTCACAAAAGTGGAAGTTGTTAAAAGTTGTTATCGGGTAACAGACCTTTCTCTAAATAAAATTTACATTAAGGAGAGAGAAGCCAATATAGCTCAGGATAAGTTCTAGGAGGTCATTGTAATAACAACAAATGATGAAGTACCATAGGTCCCTCAATTATCTCTTTCTGAGAAAACCTGAGGCGACATAATCTTAAAGGCCTGGGAGACAAATCTAGCTGAAAGCAAAAGATTATCCAGGGAAGTAAATAAAGCTTGTGAAGAAGCATTGTCTTCAATCGACAAAGGGTTGCTAGACGTTGAAAGAGATAGTATCTCCAAGGCCCTGGGGAATATTGACATAGAGAAAAATAAACATAATTCTAAGACAAGCATAGAAGAGACTCAGACAACCATCCAACAATTGAAACAAATTGAGCTTATCTAGACAAACAAATGGGTAGTAAATGTGATTTCACAGCTACAGGTTATATATTTAGAAGCATAAAAAATACAGGATAGGTTGCCTCAAATACAAAAGAAGTTATACACCTTTGAGGAAAATGAGGCAAAATAACTTTCTGGGTTGGTAATACAGTTAGTAATCAGATGCATACAGTGTGTCAAACATGGGAAATATAGTACATATGGGAAAATGTGAGACAACCTATACAAACCATTCCATAGGTCATGATCAGATGCAAGCTATGTCCAATATCGAGGATATAAAGAAGAAACGTCTCCACCTAAATATGAAATGTTCGAGGAAATTCTTATGGAACCTTTCAGTTTTTGATATTGTAATGTTTATAACTTATAAATTATGAGAAGCCCAACCATCATGTTGATACCATTTTTTATAAATACAGGGATCAAAGACTTATTTCAGGTTTCTTATTGCCGATTGTAACAGAGAAGACTCTGCTTATACAGTATTAATACAAGTGTAGACAAAAATTCCAAATTTTGTTCAAATCTGGGTTACCTGTCTCTTTATCTTCTATTGCTCATTTTCTTTATGTATTCCTAAATAAATGTTGATTCCAATTTAGTACTGCAACTACTGAAATCGTATTATATCAATAATTTATTGATTAAGAAACTTTTCCTTTGTATTTACTATGAGTAATGCAAGACCTACTTATTGTGTGGATTACTGTATTTTTATGCTTTATTCAAGGTTATACTAATATAATTTATTATACTACAATATGGTGGGACTCTTCTGTAATTGATTCCTTGCTTTGTTTCACAGTTTGTTTTATTTTCATTCACTTCATTTATTATTTCGATTTGACCCAGATACGAAATACAAACTCTGTGCTACTACAAGGTTAATTTCATTAAAGAATTTTTCTCATACAACTGAGGTAGGAAAATAATTTTAAAGCAAACTCTTAAAAAATTTCTTGATGCCTGACATTATCCTTTGAGCCTTAATTTTAATCTCAGGACCAACATCTTTTTGGCATCATTGTCGGGGATGGAGAAACGAAGTTATTTGTCCCTGGGAAAATGACAAAGTAATGTTTTGTCTTTGATACTGAACAAACATCGAATACTATATTATGGCTACTTTTATCTTTCACTTGGTGAATCCACCACAAATAAACTGGCATTCTATCGAAGGAATACCAGAAAAAACCTAGATGATCAGCAGACCACCCCTGTGTCCGATCATGAAATCTTTTTAAAACCAAAAGGATACCTCAAGTCTACTATTGCATCGACAATTAAGAAGTACTAACCATAAGCCACACATATTAACACTAAGGTTCAGGTTGAAGAATCAACCCCCAAAAGGAATTATAAAAAAACACCCTCTGTTGAGGAAGTTGTACCCAAAATAAAGATTGAGATCGAACCTTTTAATACTCGTAATTGTCTTAACAAAGAAATATATCCTATATCCATTATTGTTAACTTGGTATCTATCCCATCCTCACCATAAGTAAAGGTTTCGGTGATCCAAAATCCCAAAGAGCATACTCTATACCCCTATTTGTCTCCTTTTGGCTCGCCTATTTATGCATCTTGTAAGTCTAAGGAAGTCAACCCACATTTTCCTTTCCCTCCTCCTATAGAATTTGTATCACCTAACGATCGTATTCTTTATTTCCCTTCGCCTCATCCCGAGGAATTTGTAAGGTCACCACTTCGATCCATAGATATTTTTTAAAACCCTGTTTTTGACTCTTGAAGCTCATCTCCCATATTTTCAATGGCTGTTGTTGGAGGTGGCCAAGAAGGCAGGGGTGTTGCTGGAGGTGGAGTGGTCAAGGTCCACCTCCACCGCCTAGGATTTTTGCTAAAGTAGCTTCCCGATATGCTCCTTTAGTCCTTCCTCCCGTCCTTCATGACCTTACTGAAAATCACATGAATAATTTACCAAAGTTTATAGGGGAAGGAGATTTAATAGCTGCATAGAACATAACAATTTTTTATCAGTTTGCTAATATCCTTGGTATTGAACATGAAGATGTATACTTAAGACTCCTAGTACAAAATTTTGAGGGGCAATTAAGAATCTGGTTTAAAGGATTCTCGATAGGATCCCTACAGTCTTATGATGAGTTAGAAAATGCTTTTTAAAGATAGTGGTGAGAAACAAAATACCACTTATACTATCCGACAGAATTTCAGGTTCTAAGGAAAACGAATTCAGAAATGGTCCTAGAATTCACCCAGAGGTTTAACAAATTCTATCAAAAGATCCAAACAAAATTTAAAACCTCTCAACCCATAGCTAAAGTGACTTTCGCAGGGGCTTTTGAGCGTTACTTTGACCTACTTCTAAGGGAAAGAATATCTACTACCCTCACGGGAATGCAATATGATGCCATAGAAATCGAATCGAACATGATGGAATTGGGTAAACAAAAATCCAAGGTTGAGATAGGTACTAAGCAACCTAGATGCTTTAGAGAACAAGCTGGATCATCCATATTTGGAAAATCCACAGAAGAAAAAATGGACGATATGGCTAAAAGAATTAAAGATTTGTCAAATAAATTCTCTACAATGGAAATAGACCAAGCTAAACTTGATCCTTTTGCTATAAATGATTTTGGATAAACCCCAATTCTCAGACACAACAAAAACAAATAAAAAATGAAGATAAAAAATTACAGGCTCTGTTTAAGTCATAAAATTTTATAGGAGATGATATACACAATTACGAAGGGTTAGAAGAGGATGTAAACATCCTTGGTGATGAATAATAGGAGCCTCACTTGACTATACATGACTATGAAAAATATCTATAACAAGAACCCCTTTCTAGTAAGGAGGAGTGTATAAATAACCTGGGAGACTCTGCATATCAGGGAATCACTGACTCCATTATGGCTGAGCTTCAACATAAGTATAATTTAAGGCCCAAAGAAGCAATTACCACAAGTGCTCCACCAAAAAATATCATATTAAGAAACAAAGAAGATGAGGCAGTTGTAACTAAGAAAATAGTTGACAAACAAGCAGCCCAAAATAAGAAAACAATTGAAAAACAAGTTTCCCAAACTAAACAAACAATGGAGAAGAAATGTGACCCAAGTAAATAAGTTGAAACCAAAGAAGCACAAACCAAAAAAATTGAAAATATAGAAACGCAGACTTCGACTAGGCAATACAAACAAAAAGTGGGAGGTTTTATTTTAGAGAATGAAATAAATAAAATTAAGATCCCCATGTCCCTGGTTGAGCTTGCTAACAATCCTATTTATAAAAAAAAGATCACTAAAATGATTAATTTCTCTCATGCAGAATGTTATGAAGATGTAATAAATTTACAAGATGAAAATCTTACAATTATGTTTGGTCCACATATTGAAAACGCTAAAGATCTTGTAGCTCCTTTCTATATTACATTGACTGTGCATGATCATTAACTTCATAACTACATGTTATATTATGGGGCCTCTCACAACTTAATGCCTAAAGTTATCATGGAAAAGTTGGGCCTTGAGATCGCTAGAACTTACATGGATTTATATTCTTTTGATTCTAGAAAGGTTAGATGTCTTGGCATGATCAAGGATCTAGTGGTGAATCTTGCACAAGTTCTGGTAAAGAGCATCCTTATGGATGTATTTTTTGTTGACATACCTTCCAAGTATGGCATGATTTTATCCAAGTTCTGGTGTGCAAAACTCGGAGGATCACTTCAACTGGACATGACATACACAACTATCCCGATTTTTGGTTTTCAATTCAATCAGTTGTACAAAGAGACTAGACTAGCATACACTGTAAGTGACCCTCAAAACCCAAATAATTATCCAGTCTACGTCGTTGATCAGGATATAGGAAACTATATTTTATCTTTAGATGATGATTTTCATGATTGTATAGAAGAAGAAAATAAAAAATTAGAAAAAATACAGAAAAATGTAAATACTCTAAAAGGAATTTGGAAAATGTTTTTCGATGGAGCTTCATCCCATGAAGGGGAAGGAGCAGGGGTGTTATTTGTTGCACCGAGAGAGGAATATGTCATTCCATTTTCATACAAACTACAATGGGAAATCAATTGTACAAATAATATATGTGAATACAAAGCTCTGGTTTTAGGATTGGAGGCTACTAAGAAGCTCAAAATTAAAGATCTAATAGTTTATGGTGATGCAGAACTTATTGTAAAGAAAATAAAGAAGAAATATCAGGATAAACATTTGAGACTAATGTCATACAATAATTGTGCCTAGGATCTAATCGATAATTTTTTCTCATCTTTCAACATTCATCACATCCCGAGAATGGAAAATCAACAGGTAGATTCCTTGGCCAAGGAAGCTACAAATTTTATGATTCCTACAGTCCTAAAGATAAAGTATCATATAGAAATGAGGCATATACCATCAATCCCAAATAATGTACAACACTGGAAGGTATTTGAATACGATGAGTAGATTAAACAATTTCTAGAAATCGTTGATGAATTCTCTGAGACTCATATAGACCAAGAAAATCAGAACGATCCTATCTTGATCATGGAAGAAGATGAATATCCTAAACAATTCCAATATAAGATCACAAATCATCGGATGTTAGTACTTAATAATAATCATATACCCAGAGGTCTGATACCATTAGAAAGACTATTTGACAAAGACGACATACCCTTGAAGTCTACCCTACAACCTCATCGTGAGGAAGTTGAATACAGTGACATAGGGACTAAAGAAGAACCTATGATAGTCAAGCTATCTAAATACCTTCCAACTCAGGTAAAGATTAAATATGATGAATTGATTAAAAAATATAAAGATGTATTTGCCTGGTCATATGGATATTTAAAGACTTATGATACCTATTTGATAAAACATAAGATTACTTTGAAACATGGTATCAAAACTTTTAGACAAAAGTTGAGACAAATAAATACTATTCTCTTACATGTAATAGAAAGAGAGTTCAAGAATATTATGGATGAAAATATGATTGTTCCACTTAGATACTCTGAATGGGTAGTAGATCTTGTACCCATCAGGAAGAAAAGTGGAGAAATCAGGCTTTGCGTGGACTTTAGAAATTTAAATTGGTCATAATTAAAGGATAACTATCCACTTCCAAATATGGATCATGTCCTAGAAAAGGTAGTGGGAGTAAGAAAAATGTCGATTATTGATGGCTTCACAGGTTATAAAAAAATTCTCGTTCATAAAGATGATAAATAAAAAACTGCATTCACTACTCCATGGGGAACATTCATGTATGATAAAATGTCATTTGGTTTAATGAACGCAGGTGCCACCTTCCAAAGAGAAATGGATATAGCATTCATTAGTGAGAGAGATAAGTTTGTCGTTATTTACTTAGATGATCTAACAGTCTTCTCAAATTCTGATACAAAACATATGGTCCATCTCAAACAAAACTTTGAGAAATGTAGAAAATTTGGTTTGTCTCTTAACCCTAAAAAGTCTCATTTTTCTATCCAAGAAGGAAAAACTTCTGGGTCATATAGTGTTGAAAGATTGAATTAAGGTCGATCCCAAGCGAGTCAAGGATATTGATACAATAAACATTCCTAAAAATAAAAAAGAAATCCATTCCTTTTTAGGGAAAATTAATTTTTTAAGGAGATTTATCCCTAACTTTGCTGAAAATGTCAAATTGATCATAGATATGCTAAACAAAGATAGTGAAAGAAAATGGAATGTTGAAGCTAAAGAGTCATTCAAACAAGTTAAAAAATCTATAAGAGAAGCTCCAATATTGGTTAGTCCTGACTATACTAAAGAATTCTATATCTTCTCTTTCACATCTGAGCATATTATCGCAATTGTACTCTTGAAAAAGAATGAGGAAGGTTTCAAACAACCGATAGCCTTTTTCACCAAAATTCTCAGAGACGTTGAAACCAGATATGACATACTGGAAAAACAATCCTATGCGATGGTCAAAGCTCTTAAATATTTCATAACATATGTACTATACTCCATAATAATTGCCTATGTGCCAACAAGCTCTGTCAAAGATATATTGATGCATCCAGACAATGACGGTAGGAGAGGTCGGTGGTTAAACAAAATTCAAGAGTTCGATTTAGGGGTTAAGCCGACCAAGCTGGTTAAAGGTCAAGGCCTGGAAAAAATATTAGTAGAGTTGAATTTCAGAGAACTTGGGATAAACCATCTGAAATCATAGGGTTTTATTCTAGACATGGGAGAGGTTGATGACCAAAAATCCACAGTTCATATCGAAGAAATTTTTTGTCCTCCAACTGGTACCATGATATTGTTGCATATCTCCTCACTCTTCAATGCCTGAGAAATATGACTCTAGTGAAGTCCATAACATTAAAACTACAGACAGTTAAGTTGTATTATTGAAGAACAATTGTACTAGAAAGACCCCCTAGGTTTCTTGCTACATTTCCTAACCAAATCTAAAACTGAGGATGTCACTAATGAATTTCACAAGGGAGTGTGTGGAGGACATCTCGCCTGGAGGTCCACAACCTACAAGATCCTAAGAGTTGGATATTACTGGCCAAATCTATTTACCGGTGTGAATGCCAAAATAAGAGACTGCAACCCATGCCAACTGTTCTCTATCAAGCAAAAGCTCCCTTCACTATGTTTGGTCCCAGTCAAAACACAAGCCCCTTTTCAATAATTGGGTCTAGAATTCATCAGAGAAATTCACCCACAATCAAGCGCCCAACATAAGTGGATTCTAATAGCTACCGATTATTTCACGAAATGGGTGGAAGCCATTCCAACCCGAAATGCCACAGACTCGATAGTTATAAATGTTTTGGAGGAAAACATCCTATCCATATTTGGATGTCCCTGGAAAATAGTTACAAATAATGCTCATGCATTCAAATCTATGGCAATGATAAGTTTTTGTCAGAAGTACAACATTGTGTTGGGGCATTCTACATCTTATTATCCTAAGGGAAATGGGATGGACGAATCGTCCAACAAACGCTTGATGAATATAATCAACAAAGTATTAATAGAGAATAAGAAGGCTTGGCACGGTCGCTTAAAGAATGCCTTAGGGGAAAACCAGATCGGTACGAAGAAATTAATAGGCATGTCCCCTTTACAAATGGTTGATGGTACCGATGTTGTTCTCCCTATTAATCTAGCTCTTCCAATAATGAAGTTCTGGAAGGACACAAACAAAGAGCCAAATGATGTGACGAGGAGGATAAATCAAATAATTGAGGTCCAGCAGAATGGGGCTGAAGTCGATGATAGACTTAAAAAATGATAAAGATAATATGAAAGACCTTTTCGACAAAATGGTGAAAGACAGGTAATTCCTTCCTGGTGATTTGGTTTTGAAATGGGATGCTAGGAAAGAAGATGTATGTAAACATGACAAGGTTGATCATCTCTGGTTTGGATAATTCAGAATCGCATCTATAGAGGGGAATAATTCCTTCCTACTAGAGAATCTATATGGGAAATTTTTTTACACCCCTATCAATGGGAACTATCTGAAACATTTCATGCAATAAAAATATTTGACTGCACCATTGTATATACCGGTTTGATTTTCTCTTGCTTCCATATTTTTGTCCCTTTCCATAGATTATCTAAATTGTACTTTAAAATAAACCTAGTTGTATTTATTATTTCGAAAAGAAAAAATAAATGCGTGTACTACATATAATTTATATGTTGCAGAACTCTCTAATTATTTCATCTTTGTGGAATTTTATTATCAGATGGAAAAAAGGAGGTATTGAAACACAACGCTCAATTTTCAGAATATTTTTTTCTCTCGAAACAAATGATGATTTAATAATTGTTTTGGTTGAAAATACAAATGAAATTCAAGGTACAAACTTCTATATTTATTCTTTGGACCAAAATGCTGAAAACAATATCTTATGAAGTCTTAATAAGGTTTTACTCATGTGAAAAATGGACACCTGATCAACAATTAGAAAGATATAAGTCTCTAATATTTCCAAATCAAAAGAAAATAATACAGAGAGAAAGAAAATAAGAATAAAGAAACTTGATGATCAAGAAGTAATCCTAGGTGGAAATGAAATCCTTGTCAAAACCTTCAAATTTTTCGTTTTGTTTCTATATAGCATATGCAAAAGTTTTTACTCACTACCTGACCTTAAGTCTTCATAGAAGGAAGATTTTTTCCTTACCTGCAAAAATTTAAAGAACACATCTCCAAAAAATGAGATTAGGAGAAAATATTTATTTTTCTCTGATTTTAACTGATTAATTCTCTCATGGAAAATCCTTGGAAATAAAAATTCCCCATGAGATTTGCCCCATAGGAAAATATGTATTGAAGATCTGGGGAGGGATAGCTCGGAGTACAATAAAAAATAGTTGAAATAACTTCATTGTTAAATATTATGCACATATCATCCATGTATGATGAATATAGTTGATTTCCCCCACTTCAAAATTATAGCCAAATATAAGACAGATGGTGAAAGGAAATTCGTAAAATCGATTTTCCCCATCTAGTCCAAGACAAATGGTGAAAGGAAATTCGTAAAACCGATTTACCCCATTTTTTCAAAAATAAATGATGAAAGGAAATTCATAAAATGATTGCCCTCATCTCAAATAAAATGAAAAAATGTTATTTGAAGTGGTGAAAGGAAATTCAATGGGAGATGTAGGTAACTTCATCGGGGTATTGAATAGGCTCATTGGAAGTGAAGCAATATCTATGATATTTGTAAGTCTATCATACATGTACAAATGTACTCTGAAATCTAGTTCTCTTTCAAATAATATTTACATTCTGGACCAACGAGGGATACCCTAAAGAAATTATAAAAGGTACCATGCCTTGATGCGAACAAAATCAACCAAAGTTTGATACTTCAGTTTAAGTTATTTTGATTATCATAAACAAATCCAAACTTTGTTTAGTAAAAAAACAATTTGTTAATGGCCTAAACTCAAGATCGATGAGTGATTATGTTCTTGAAATTCTTTTGAGACACAGCTAAATTCTAATCTCTTTTTGTATTATTTTTCAAAAGGTGTTTCCCAGAAACCCATTGATGACTCCATATACTCAATAAAGGAACTTGGTATATTGTTCTTCCACACCTCACAGGGAGACGCAAGACACATTTAAAATTATAAGCATGGAGCTTTACCCTACCCTTTAATTATATCTCAGAGTCAACTTCCAAATGTTAAAACAATTTCATTTTAGCCTTAAGGCACACACAAGGACCATCGTCGATTAATTCCCCCCTCTAATCGAACGATCACTTTTTCCCCCACATTTTTGGATCTTCTTGATCATTAAAGGGTCAAGCCACTAGAGACTACTTAAGACTTCCATACTTCAGAGTTTCGTGCTTCGGGAATTTTTCCATGTCACAACTTCAAAGTACCGATACCTGAAAGGGATTATAAAAATCCTAGTCATTGAACACGTATACCTTCCTAATATCTGACACATCACTATGGGTAGTGGCCTGTCGAAAGTTCAATAAATTTAATTTTCTGATGCACGAAACAATAAATTACTAAAAGATAAACCCCAATCAAAAGTTAAATAATAACTTCATGCATTTGGAGTTTGGATATTTTCCATTAGTTACACTCTAGATTCATGAAGTCCAAACTCCCGAAGTACCATAAATACTAAGCAGGGTTAATTAAAGTTAAATATAATTATCCGATGATTAAACCTCTTTACAATTTTGATTTTTGGGAATATTACCTTGAGCTATCATCAAATATCCCGAAGTCAAAAAACCCAAAAATACTAAAGGTTAGTTATGATTAATTAATGGGTTAAATACGATTATCTCATGATTATTTTTTTGCTTATTCATAGTTTAGGTAAATTCAAATTTTATTCATCCAACCTCCCGATTGCGAACCACCAAATATTAATGGCATTAATAATGGATCGACAAAAATGATTTCAAATCAGATCGCAGATCACCGCCTAGATTTCATTAAGGAAAGTGAATGCATCGTCAGTAAAGGTATTCGTAAATACACTTAAGGTGAATAATGATATTGGAGTTTGAATTCTAATTTTCATTTCTTGCAGAACAACATGTCTTAGAAAGATAAGAAGTTTAGGCATTTCCCTGAACATTTAATACAGTTCTCATCTTGTAAAATCATTGCATCGTGAAAAATGACTAAAGTTGTTGGTGAGAGTGTGAACCTGAACACATAAATCCTCTCGGATACCTCACCAAGAGCTATAGATACCGTGAAAAAATTGACACAGGTGTTTGATATTCTACAAAACGAGTTGATAAACTACCCAGATGATTCATGCGACGATGTGACCAAAACCCAAGCGATGAAGATAAATTATATAGCTCAATCAGAACTTCACAAAATATCCACGCGACCAAAGCTCATGCCATATAACGACATGATAAGCTAGGCCTTGGAGAACATTGACATCTCGACCAAGAGCATATGTAATTCATAGAAAGTTGTTGTCGGGTCTTTCCGAACAGAGAATTTACATGTTATGTACAAATTATCCCTAGTTTTCAAATACAGTTACAATGTTTCTTTCCTAATAAATGTAGACAAATAAGAGTGCACACAATATGGAAAGAACTACCCCGAATTAATCAAGGACTGGTGGGCAGCTCTTGAGAAATTCAGAGAAGACAGCCATGGCATATATGCCACTGCATCATTATACACCCATATTATTTATGTGGCCCTTATGTTACGTAGAATTTTTGGGAAGGAAATCTCATCCCATTTTCTGTTATCATGGGTACCAATCATGCAAGAAGTAGGCGAAGGATATTTTGTAATGTCCCCACTTTGGGACATCATCACAGTGCAGAGGGTTATGATGACCAGAGTAGCCATATGGAGGTTATAGCAAGTACAGGAGTATTTGAGAGGCATTGTGGGGTCCACCTTACATTGATGATCATATTCCATCATTATGAGCCATTCCGCACAGGTTGGCTTTGGTTTCGTTGCATTCTAATGATTTCCATGATTTTGACTATTTTGAGCCATAAGTCAATGGTATTCACTGAAGAGGTCATTTTGGGCACATTACTTGGAGGAACCTCTCAGTGTAATAGCTCATTGGAATTGAGA
>JZKD02S1815824.1:1349924-1370094 GCA_000966675.3 Picea glauca
CCAAGAATAAACCATAAACCATTCACCATAACATTAACACAAGAAATAGAGAAAACCCTTGAGGTAGGGTAACACCATATATTAATCCTTATGGAAGGATAAAACTCCTCAAGCAGTCCTTGCTTGTACAATCAAAATATTCTTCAATATGTTTCATTACATTGCCTACACTTCTTTATATAGCTCTCCTTATCTCCTAGGAACCTTCTAGAGAGCCTTCTCACATTTATTACATCCAACTGCCATAGTGGGCCTTTATTAATATAGTGGACCTAGTCCACCTTACATTGAATGACCACATTCCCATATATTAATTGACTTCCACTAATAACACATAAATACATTCCCATTGGGTACCTCCCTAGGTACCCCATATTACCTCCCTAGGTATACTATAGAAACTTTCCAAGCTTAGGTATTGGAGGTGCATGAAAAGCTGGAATTATCCCAACAAGATCTTTTCACAAAAGTGGAAGTTGTTCAAAGTTGTTAATCGGTGGAAGACCTTTCTCTAAATAACATTTACATTAAGGAGAGAGAAGCCACTTCAGCTCAAGATAAGTTCCAGGAGGCCATTGTAATAGAAGAAAATGATGAAGCAGAATAGGTCCCTCGATTGTCTCTTTCTAAGCAAACCCAAGATGACATAATCTTAAAGGCCCCGAAGAAAAATTTGGCTGAAAGAAAAAGATTAGCCAAGGAAGCAAATAAAGCTTGTGAAGAATCATTTTCTTCACTTGACAAAGGGTTACTAGACGTTGAAATAGATAGTATCTCTAAGGCCCTGGGGTAGATTGACATAGTGAAAAATCAACATAATTCTAAGACAAGCATTGAAGAGGTCCGGACAACCATCTAGCAATTGAAACAAATCGAACTTATCGAGATAAAAAAATGGGTAGTAAATCCCAGTCTATAGCTACAGGTTATATCTTTAGAAGCAAGAAAAATATAGGATAGGTTGCCTCAAATAAAAAATATGTTGTACATCTTTGAGGCAAATGAGGAAATAGAACTTTCTAGGTTGGTAATACAGTTAGTAAGTAGATGCATATATTCTGTTGAACATGGGAAAGCTAGTACATTTGGGAACAAGTGAGACAACCTATACATACCATTCCATAGGTCATGATCATATGCTATTTATGTCTGAGCTGGAGGATATAAAGAAGAAACGTCTTGAGCTGAAGATGAAATGTTTGAGGAAATTCTTATGGAACCTTTCAATTTTTCATATTGTAATGTTTATCACTTAAAAATTATGAGAACTCCAACCATCATGTTGATACCATTTTGTATAAATACAGAGATCAAATACTTATTTCAGGTTTCTTATTGCCGATTGTAACAGAGAGGACTCTGCTTATAGAGTATTAATACAAGTGCAGAAAAAAATTCCAAATTTTGTTCAAATCTGTGTTATGTGTCTCTTTATCTTCTATTGCTCATTTTCTTTATGTATTTATAAATAAATGTTGATTCCAATTTAGTACTACAACTACTGAAATCTTATTGTATCGGTAATATATTGAGTAAGTATCTTTTCCTCTGTATTTACTGTGAGTAATAGAAGACCTTCTTGCTATGTATTCAAGGTTATACTAATATACTTTCTTCTACTATGACAAGGTGGGACTCTTCTGTAATTGATGCCCTTCTTTGTTTCACAGTTTTTTTTTTTTTTTTTAAAGTAAAAATGGTAGAACCTGCTATATTAAGTTATCAGAGAAACATTGACAAAATACACGGAGATATAGTTATGAGCCACCAAAAATGTTGCCATTTTATCGGAAACCAACATAGTTTGGAAAACTATTTTTCCCTCTGTCCTGCCCGAAGGAAACCAGGACAGATGGCCATAGGTCAAGTTTACATGTAGAAACAACATGATTAAACATAAAACAAACTAGCAAAGGAGAACCTAGATACCCAATGACCTATTGCCCTTGCTTGTCTTCCATGTGGACCTGGCTGGGATGACGAATGGCTGTGCACAAAATTGACATTTCCTCTTTGTTGGAGTGTTGGAGTACGTGTCAAGGAGCAAGTCCAGACGTTGTCCCATGAGAAGGGATCTATGCTCCTAGTCTGCCATGTGGCCTCGGTGTTTGAAAACTAGAGCCAGATGCTCTGCACGAAGGAAAGGACCATGCAAGACAGGATTACCTACGTCGTCAAAGATTTCATTCCCCACTTCCACGTTCATCCCAGTTGTAGCCTCGATCTCAGTCAGTACTACACCGAACTCTTCCTCCTTCATCCCTGGTCTGGTCTCATCCACGTTCCCTTCGGCATGAGCCTTGTCTAGAGCCTCGTCCTCGATCGTTATCTGCTCAACATGGTTGGTGGGGCTATAGTCACCTGTCCACGGTATCTCCTCAACGATGCACACAAGGAATTATTCTATCGTCTCATCTTTAGGACCTCTACCATCCTTTAAGTCTGACTCCATGGCTTGGGGTTCCAAGGTGGTCATGAATTCCTCTACGAACGACTTTTCTTCAACATAGTAGGTTGGAAACTCATCCCTGACGCCACCCTCTAGTCTTCTTCCAGGTTCAATTGCCATGGTATGACTGCTACGCTCTATCCCAGTCTCAAAAATAATGGCATGTAGGGCCAATTTTTCAGCGTGATCCCTCTTCCAGAGAATGGAGGTCACCATCAACATAGAGCGCTATAGGTTCTTCCTCCTTTGTCTTTTCTCTTTGTGGGTGTACCAGGATGAGCCACAGTGAGGCCTACCTCGCTTCCTGGTCATTGTTGTTGATTGCTGGATAAAAATGCAGAGAGAATGCAATGAAAAAAAAGTGAACCAAGATGATAAGGAACCAGAGCTGCACCAGAGAACCCAACCGATGGGGAGGTCCAAAATGAGAGAAAACTAGCTCTGTCCAGGCGCTCGAAGTTTCAAATTTCCAAATGACGAATTTGCCAGGCTATCCATAAACCCTGTCATGTTGAGTGTAGTATGAGCGAGAGATTTTGTTCAAGGGAGGAGTCCCTCTTCTGTATAGCGGTTGTAATGGATAACTGCCATCATAAATTCAGAGACGATGGGTGGTGGCCATAAGAATTTATGCTATGGCTCAATGTAGAGCCATGTGGCGAGGCATTACTGCATGTCACCCCATCTGGGGCTGCTTCACAGTTTTGTTATTTTCCTTCACTTCATTTATTATTTGAATTTGACTCAGATAAAAAATACGACGTTTATGTGGCTACAAGGTTAATTTCATTAAGGAATTTTTCTCATACAACTGAGGTAGGAAAATCATTTTAAAACAAAATCTTAAACAACTTTCATGATGCCTGACATTATCCTTTGAGCCTTAAGTTTAATCTCAGGACCAACACCATCAATCCCCAAGTATTCTTCTTCATAACATTTACTTTTGATCCCACGTTGAGGACCACATAGTCCAATTTGTAGTTCTTGCACAAATCTTTCATATTTAATGAAATAAATACAACTATACAAGAACTCCACAAGCTTGCTTACCTCTTTTTCTTCTCTAGGTGGGGTAGATTGATCAAATGTTGGAGGAATTTAACATTCCCTTACTTCGGATTGTGCCCTATATGAAGAAGCCTCTTCACCTACAAATTCTCTTCTTTCTTCCTCAAATTTATGCTTTTCTTTCCTTGGATCAAACAATGGTGCCTCCTATAGTGCTCTTTTGATCTCTGATCCATCTGTAGTATTTTTCAGGTTCACCCTATCTTCTCATGTGACAGTGCCTCCTTTAGTAATAACAATGACTCTGGGTTCCTTATCGTGATTTTCAACTATTATTTTTTGGACTTGTTGGTTTCCACCTTGTCTTTCTTGAACTTCAGTTAACAATATTGGATAGTCTTCAATGACATGGTCAAATGCATTATAATAGTTGAAAGTAGTACAAGGAGTCTGACAATCCCTTCCCAAATGACCTGGTTGGGTGCAGTTATAGAAAATAATTTGACCTCAACCTCTTCCTCTAAACCCAACACGAGGGGTGAAGATTCCTCTTCCTCTGAACCCACCACGAGGGGTGAAGCTCCCTCTTCCTGGGACATTGAACTCCACAACATTCACATATGGATGTAATTCTCCTTGAATTCTATATGCATCCCTTGACCTTCCGTGCATGAGGTTATAATCCTTACAGTCTTTCACATCATTCCCCATAGATTTATAGAATGTACAATGAATATTGGTGGGTGTTTTCACATATTTATTTATATAATAACATTCACCAGGGTGATGTTTAGTTATACATACCTCGTACCATGGTAAAGTATCCTGCTTCAAAGAGTTAGGGGATCCAGAGGCCAATTATTCACTAAATAAAGGACAATGCTCTTTTTCATGGCCCTATGCTTTACATCTGATACACCAGATGTATTACCTTTTCTCTTTTCCTTTGTTTTTCTTCATTTCTTCAACTTATAAATATAAACTAGTTAACTGATTCAAAATATGACTCATACATAGACTGTATTATCCTATAGGGGATTCTTCTAGTTTCATGGAAATCTCTAATGCCTCATCCTTCTAAGTGACCTTCTGTTGCATTAGAGGAACTCTAATGTGTGGAAGGAGGGAAATGATGAACCATTCCTTATGTTGTTCATTTGGAATATGAAAACTTAAATGACCTGTCAAGGTCTTAAACCTATGATCAAATTCCTAAACAGGTTCAATCACCTTCACCTTTATTTCCTTCAACTTTGTAATGCATCATGACTCTGAAATAGGCTTCTTGAACTCTACACTTAACGTAGTATTAATGCCATTCATTAGTTTAGGTTGTACAGATAATGTAACAAACTTCATATGCTATATTAGTGCACAGTCCCTCAATGTAGTACTAAATTGAGCCCTCTTAACATCTTCATCAGTGACTTACTATATGCTCCATACAACTTCGCATAAGAACTAATGTTGTTCAAGATCCTCAGATCCATCTCCTCTGAAAATAGCTAACCTTATTTCATCTTCCATTGATTTTCCTTGGTTTCTCGATTGAGTTTTTACTAAAATTCTTGTTACCGTACTCTGAGTGCTCTGAGTGCTCTAATTACTCAGGTTACTTTGGTTACTTGGTGCTTCTAAAATAATAGGAGGAGTATCAATACTTGCTTCAATAGTAGGCGCAATACCTGAAGTTCCTAGTTCTTCTCAGTGAGGTTATTCATTCTCTACTTCCTCTACCTTGCGAACTATGAATACTCTTCATCTGATCATTCTTCTTCTTCTACACTATAGGATCCTTCATCTTGTGCTAATGTCCTGTAACTCTTCCTAAACAGGTTCACAAGAGGAATATTTCTGAATGATCTCCCACTTTGCATGTGTCCAGCCTCTATGTCACTATTCTTATCTGAATTCTTGAACATTAGATTTAAAATCCAACTTATTACTGTATCCTCAAGATATTCTTCTCATGCAATAGAATCTCAATATTCAACTTCAAAAAGTGCAGAAACTTTCCTTTAGATCCCTTGAAGTAATACCACTCTTCTTCACTATATTATTCCACTCTATCAATAGCAAATTCAGTAGTGTGCCCTCCAATAGTGTTGTCAAACAAAAGATCCACTACCCTTGACACAACATTATCAACTTCTTGACTTTATTAATCAACATTGATGTCCAAACCATAGGTGGTATAGATCTAATTTCAAACTGAGTTTCTGATAGTCTGGATAACCACTCATACAACTCCTGATGAACTCCTGCAAATAAAATATCATGCAGATAAGTAAATATGTACCTTCCCAACCAGTCTTTTGTACTAATGTTAGGGTTCTTGTTCTGAGCTACGAAGAAGTCCCTTTCTTGTAATTCTATGAAATTCTGAATTTATGTCTTTGATGGAAACCACCTTGACATTCCCTCAAGAAGATCACAGTCTCGGAAATAGAACCATTTGTTGGCAGAAGGGCAGAACCATGGTTCAACTCTAACAATGCACCAACAAATCCTAACTTTTGGCCCTTATGAAAACACCTACGAAGTAGATGAAGTCTCACCTGAAGTAGCAATAGGGGGGTTGCAGGACACAAGTGTCTACAACCAAAGGAAATGCAATATGATTCCAAAACAATAATGCAAAATAACCTAGATATTCTTAACAATATTATGCTTAACTTCACGAAGTAAGTTATATATTCTAATATTCAATAGGAAAATTAACAGTGCAATAACAATGTAAAATATAGTAAATAACAAAGCATTAACCATATGGAACAACAATATTTTACATGGTTGACCCTCTCCCTAGGGCTACGTCAACATAACTATGTTTATTGATAGAATAGATGAAAATATATAGTACTATCTACGCACTTAGCTTTAGATCCTTCTCTCTCTTCATCTTTATTTCCTATCCCTGTGCACCCAGCTGTAGAGTCAATCTTCGCACCCATTTGAATACCCAAAATACAAGAATACCCTAAAACATTACACTTTTACAACTCAAAACCGCTACCATTCTCACCTATCAACTCTTCTAGACCTCTATTTATACATTCCATGACTCTTAGAAAACCATGGACCGAAGCCCATGTGCCACAACCCTAGGTCCACATATCCCTCATTTTAAAGATGTCATCGACTTGTTCTTCCTTCTTCTCTACGAGGTGCTCCAAAGAACCCATTAGTGTCTTCTTCCACTTGTTGACTTGTCCATGATCTATCTTTTTTATTTCTTTGTCTTCCTTGATCTTCTCTTCCAATGACTTGATTTTCTTTACTTCATTCCTTCTTTTATGCTTATTTAACCACTTCGAACATTCCTTAGTTTGTGTGCCTTCTGCGCACTTCATACTTTGTATTTATTCTTCCTTAATCTTTGCTTTCTTCCTTAATACATGACCAAGGAACAAAATTCCCTAGTGGAGTCACCAATTTTTGTTTGTAGGATAATTCCCCTATGGATAGGTGAATGACCTCTTGGATCTTAGACCCCCATGAACAAGTTAGAAAATTGATAACATTGGACACTGGAATTCCTTTAAATGTAGCTAAACTAATTAAAATAAAAAGAGGAAGAAAAGAGCATATACCTTTTTCCAAAGCTTGTCCTTTCTTAGTCCAGTCTGAACTTGATCTTCAGTCCCTTTAATGAGATCTACAATTCAATATACAACAAAGAACATGCATGCTTCCTATTCCACCAATATTAGTTTAAACTATATTTATCAAGAAGAGACAATTCCATGCAATCATACACAACCTTGAAGGAAAAATTCCAAGAATATATCAATGAGAACATAACAAGGTACTCACAATTTGTAGATGTAGATGAAATAGCCTCACCAAGTCCTCCTTGTCCAACCCCTTGCTTGAGCGATCCACGATCGAAATGAAAATACTTTTCACTGATAGTCTCCTCCTTTTCACCGTGAGAATGGATCCTTTTATAGGATTTGGGAGGCTCAACCACAATATTTATATTTGGAATAATTTGAGGATATGACTCAATCAGTTTTGGTATCTCCCTTATATACAGACTAAAACTTTGATTCGAGCCAAACCAACTTGGATAATTTCTAGTTGTCCTTAGAGATAAGGGGGATTTATCCCAAATAATATCTCAACCAATAAAAACTCCCTCAAAGATAGCCACATAGATCTATAGCGCTCCCTACTAAGTGTACAAGGAGCATTATCACTCCCTACAAGTGAGCAAAGGAGCATTGATCTCCAAAAATTCATTTAAGAGGATAATTTTCCAAGGAAAAATAATTTATAAGCTTGAAAAATGATGTGTTTTCTTTTTCTAACATGTCTTAGAGGGTTTATCAAGTGTTCTTATGTTGTTGTCCACAGTACGACACATGCAGGATAAAAATATGATGTTTGTGACACTTGCAACAAAAGTGTGACACTTGTGACAAAAGTGTGACACTTACGATAATGATAATGGGACATTATCGAAGTGAGGAACTTTGATGTGTAACACCATCTATGGTGGCTGGGTATATTACAAAGTGGTATTAGAGCCCATTTTTCAACACTGAGCCTAGATGGGCCATTTAGCAGAGCGGAGAAGTCAAATTTCATAGTTTGCAAGTGAATTGTTTCACATATTGTCAGGAAGGGTTCATTTTCAAATTGTTTGAAAAAGTGTCTACAATGTTTTTCATGGTAAAAATCGGGAATATCTGGGTGAAATGGGTCCAAAAGAACCAATTTTTTGCAACTAATTAATGGAAACTTTGAAATGAAAGAGTTGAATTTGAAAGGTGGTGCACAAATGTTTGTGTAGAAGGATTGAATAGGTGGTATTAAGTTTAGTCATAGAGTTATAATGACGGTCCAAGAAGGAATTTCATTTTTTGAAAATTTAAGCATTTTTGGAATTTTGAAAAAGTGCAAGATTGGAAACATTTTGATATTTTTCCATACTCTAATGTCAGCATGGCATGGGAAGGGCCATGTGTCAGCTGACATGGTGACATGTGACATGTACTTCCATGGTGGTAGGTGCATGAATGGTAGGAGAGGAACATAATATAAGTATTGGTTTTAGGCTTTCGTGAGTCTGTGAATCCACGAGTATGGGAGTCTGTGAGTTTGAAAGTCCGAAGAAGTGGAAAATGGATAAGTGTTGAGACTTCTCAGAGGGAATTATGTAAGAAAATTTACAAATCTGTGAGTTTGTGAGTCTATGAGTCTGCAAAGGTAAAAACAACTAAGTGTTGGGATTTAGTATGAGTCCATGAGTTTGTGAGTCCACGAAGGTAAAAACGTCTAAGTGTTGGGATTTATTATGAGTCCATGAGTATGTGAGTTCGTGAGTCAGCAAAGGTAAAAACGACGAAGTATTGGTACTTATTATGATTCAATGAGACTGTGAGTCCATGAGTCTATGAGTCTAAAAAGGTAAAATTGTCTATGTGTTGAGACTTTTTGTATGCACTTATGAAAGAAAAGATACAATATTGTGAGTCTGTGATTCCATGAGTCCAAAAGTCTGAAGAAGTGGAAAAATGACTAAGTATTGATATTTTTTGGATGGAGTTATGAAAGAAAAGTTACAAGATTGTCAGTCTACGAGTCTGTGAGATTGAATATATGGAAAAATAATCTAAGTGTTGAAATTTTTTTGAAGTACTTATGAAAGAAGAAATACAAGATTGTGAGTATGTGAGTCTGTGAGTCCGCAAGTCTGAAGAACTAGAAAAATGACTAAGTGTTGAAATTTTTCAAATCGACTTATGAAAGATACATTACAAGATTGTTAGTCTTTGTTTCTGTGAGTCTAAATAGATGGAAAAATAATCTAAGTGTTGAAACGTTTCGAGTGAATTGATGGATAAAGTAATTCCGATACAGTATGTGAACACAATTTTACAAAAATTCATGAATCTTGTTAATTATTTTATCCTAACAAATTTTGTTGGTTACACATTTTGTAGAATTAGAGGTATATAGATAAAATTATTTCTTATATGAGGAATAAAGTCATGGAATATGCTCAAGGGTCTTACATCCATGGGGAAGAATTCATAGGTATACATATAAGCATGGGGAATGTTGACATAGATTCAAATGGGAGAAGAAATAGGCAAGATCCTGTCACTATGAGAATTCTTGAAAGGGAAGTGCAAAGATACAAGGATGATAATGAAAGGATTATGAAGGCTCGTGAAGAGATAATTTAGCGCTTAAACATGTTTCATAATAAAGTTAACACAAATTTTGGTACCAATCAATAAGCTAGTGCTAGACAAGAATCAACATCTATATCCCATAACAAAATGGGTGATAATGGAAAGGATAGGCAGTCAAGAAGAATGAGCATGATCCATCATTCTCCAAGGAATACCACTGGAAAAAATCATGCAAGTTCAGGACCAGTAAGTAGCCCAAGTTTTTCCCCTATTCAAAGGCAAAGAAGAAGGCATGAGGTACACATATTCCAATGTGAACTCAAGAAAATAAAGCCACCTACTTTTAGTGGTAAGCACATGAAAGGAGAAGATGCAAAGGCTTGTCTATTGGAAATGAAGAAATATTTCAGTTGCATGACTACCCATCCTAGGTAGAAGCTAGGATTTCCACCTACCACTTGAAAGGACAGAAAACCATGTGGTGGGATAAACTTAAGAAAGCTAATAACCTCTATGATAAGAGCATGTCATGGAGGAAAATCGAAGGATATTTCCAAGACAAATATTTTTTTGAGAATTACTATGAGAGAAAGATGAAAGAGTTCTTTGAACTTAAGTTGGGTACCATGACAATGGACGAATATGAGAAGCAATTCTTTTAGTTGTTGAATTATTTTGACTTCATAAAGGATGAGAAGGTTAAAATAAAAAGGTTTCTAAGCGGGTTACCCTCCTTCTATAGTGATAATATTCAGTATGACAACCCTAAGACCTTAGAGGAGACCATAAGGAGAGCAAGGAAACTTTATGAGAAAAGAAAAGGAAGGCTAGTGTTCCAAACGAATTGAAATGAAAGGATGAAAGAGAAAAAGGATCAAAGGAAGAAATTTTTTAAGCTACCCTTTTTTAGAAATAACTCCAAATCAAGTCAGTAAGGCCAACTAGAAAAAAATGATCAAAATAATACAGATTCATTTGGGAAAAGGACAAGGAAGAAACCTATTCAATGTTGGAGATGTGGGGAGAATCACGTATCTTAGGAATTCCATCATAAAGGAGAAATAATGAGGATTTTCTGCAACATTCAAGATGATAAAATAGTGGGGGACATGGGAGGAAGTATGCCAAGTATTTATGCAGCCTTGCACAACAAGAATGGAAAATATCAATCCCCCATGATCTAACTGGAAGGTAAGATTTATAACCATCCCATACCAATTTTGATTGATCCTTGATCTAGCCATAATTACATAAATGATAACATTGTTGAAAGATTTAACTTGCAAAGAATTAATCATAAGAAATATTTGTTAGTTTTGTTAGCTATGGGGGATAAGATAAATATGAATTAGTTGGTTAAAGATTGTCAAATAGACATGAGTGGACTCAACATGAAGGTATATGTAAACATGATACCATTGGGTTAGTATGACTATTTAATTGGCATGGATTGGTTGGAAAAGCATCACGATGTCCTAGACTATTAAAACAAGACAATCAAATTTTTTGATGAGTAAGGGAAAAAAGGAAGTATTCAAGGCATTCCAAGAGTTTTAGTTATTAGAGAGATTTCAACTATGTATTTGAAGAAGAGATTCAGGAAGGGATGACAGGTTTTTGCAGCCCATATGGAGGAGGAAACCAAAGATAAGGTGGAAAGAATTGGATACCATCCGGTATTGAGGGATTTTGAAGATGTTTTTAGGGAAGTACCATGATTTCCACCAAAGAGAGACATTGATTTCTCTATTGATTTGGTGCTAGGATCTACCCCAATGTATAAGACACCATACAACATGGGTACACCAGAATTGAAGGAGTCACATATGCATCTTGAAGAGTTGTTAAAAAAGAGGTATATACACCCAATTATGTCACCTTGGGGAGCCCCAGTTATATTTGTGAAGAACAAGGATGGAACCTTAAGGTTTTGTATTGAATTTAGGAAACTTAATAAGGCTTCCATAAATAATAAGTATCCTTTACCCAAAATTGATAATTTTTTTGGTTAGCTGAAAGGTACAATAATATTTTCAAAGGTTGACTTGAGATCAAGCTATCATCAAGTAAGGATGAGGGAATAATACATCAGTAAGACAACATTCATAAAAAGATATGGGAATTATGAGTTCACGATAATGCCATTTGGAATATCAAATGCCCCAACAATTTTTATGTGTTTGATGAATAGAGTATTCATGGAATATATAGACAAGTCTACTGCAAATCAAAAGATGAACATGAGAAACATTTAAGAATGGTGTTGCAAGTTTTGAGAGATCAATTATTTTATGTTAAGATAAGTAAGCGCAACTTTTATCAAAATATGATTCACTACATGGGGCATATAATATCAATAGCAAGGATGGAAGTGGATCTTAAGAAGATAGAGTTCGTTAGAGGATGGAAAACACGAAAGAATGTGATAGAGGTCAGATCCTTCATGGGACTTGTCATTTATTAATGAAGATTCATAAAATATTTTTCAAAGATTACAATTCCAATCACTTCTTTGCAAAAGAAGGGTTTGAATTTCAAATGGAGTTCCAAGTGTGAAGAGAGTTTTCAATAGTTGAAAATAATATGGAAAAGTTATACAATATTGAATATTGCATATTCAAATGAATATTGTTTTGTATGCACCGATGAATGCAAGGAAGGGATTAGTGGATTCCTTAGTTAAAAGGATCATGTCGTATGCTATGAGCCTTGAAAAATTAAAAGAGCATGAGAGGAATTATGCTACCAATGACTTGGAGTTAGAAACGATTGTACATGCCTTGAAAATGAGGAGGCATTACCTTGTGGGTAAGAAGTTTGAGATAAGGAAAGACCATTGTGGTATGAAGCATTTTTTTGGACAACCAATACTAAATGCTAAGAAAAATAAATGGCTGGAATTTCAAAGTGAATATGACTTCAAAATTAAGAACATAAAGGGAAAGGAAAATCAAGTGGTTGATGCACTCAGTAGGAGATCTCATGAAGTGCGTATCACAACCATTATCATGTACAAGACATATATTAAAAATAAATTTATAATATCAACAAATTCAAATAAGAATTATTTAAAAATAAAGGAGACATTACAAGAAGGAAATTTTCAGCAGAAATTTAATTATTATGAGCTGAAAGAAGATGAAATTCTCATGTAAAAAGGTAATATGTATGTGTCAAATTCCAATGAGATTATATCACAGTTTTGAAGGAGATGCACAATGTGTCATTGGGTGGGCATTCAGAATATCAAAAAATAATTTCAACAGGAAGAAGCCAATATTTTTTACCATGAATGAAGAAAGAAGTGGATAACTACATAGCCAGATGTCTGGAATGACAAAAAGTAAAGATGAAACATAGACACCCAACAGGTTTTCTACAACCATTTCCCATTCTGGAATGGAAGTGGGAAGTTGTCTAAGTTGATTTTATTACTAAGCTACCTAGCATAGTGAAGCATCATGATTCCATCCTGGTGGTGGTGGATAAGTTGACTAAAGAAACACATTTCATTCTAGTAAAGACTACACACAAGACAATAAATATTGTGGATATATATAGGAGAAGTTGCTAGGCTACATGGAGTTCCTAAGAAAATAGTTTCAAACAAAGATCCAATGTTTCCTTCTAGTTTTTGGAAGGGTTTGTTCAAGGGATTTGGGATAAATTTAAATCTTACTACAACATATCATCTAGATCTCGATGGGAAAATAGAAAGGAGTAACCAAATAATTGAGGACATTCTTAGAATGTATGTGATGGATCAACCATCAAAGTGGAAATGTTATATCCATTTAGTTGAAGTTTCCTACAACAATGAGTATCAAGCCTCCTTGAAAATGAGTCCATTTGAGGCATTGTATGGAATGAAATGTAACACCCTAGTGAGTTGGGATAGGAAATAAGATAGAGCAGTTGTTGCGCAAGGATTAAGAAGAATTTTAAGTCTTCCCACGATAAGAAATATTTTTATGCAAAAAGGAACAAAGTTTTCAAAGTGGGAGAACATGTGTTTTTGAAAGTGAAGGCAAAGAGAAGTTTGCTAAAATTGGGAAGTTGTTTGAATATAGATGAAAGTTATTGTGGTCCTTCTGAAATATTTTAAAAGATAGGGCCAATTGCATATATGTTAGTTTTTCTTTCATCCATGAAAGTGAAGAATGTGTTGGAGTTACTTCACACACACCTAGGATTTGTTTTTCCCAAGTTTTTTCCTTGTTTATTATTCATAATTAGTCATTATCCAGTCTCCTATATTTTAGGGGAGAATATTCCACTTGGAGAATATTCTCTTTCAGTTGACACTTCAGTTTGACTTGTTGAGTTGATTTTAGATGATGCATTGGTTTTGTCACCATGAAAATTTGGGATCATCACCATGCTAATTCAACCTTGCCTTGGCATCATCATCAGACTAATGCATTACCCTTGATTCCCTGAGTTAACTCCTCACTACTCTATCTTCATTCAGTTAATCGAAGACTAGTTGAGTAGTTAACTCAACTAGGTGTTGGTTCACTCCCGTAACTGCTTGAGAGACTAGACTAGGTGGTAGTTCACTCCTGTAGCTGTTGGCATGTTTCCAGCTCAGTGTAGACCATCACTATGGTGCATTGGTTCTCCTCCAGTGTTCACTCATTGAGTTATACAGAGTATATAATGTGTAATTTATTCATTATCCATAACAATTAATGAGAATTCTTTTATTCTTTCTCTCCTTCTTCTTCTTTATCAAATTCTCTCTGCAAAAATGTGTATTATTATTTATCTAGATATATTTTTTTTAGGTTCAACACATTTACATGGTATTAGATATGACACAATGCTAAGAAAAAGATACACCAAAATCTTTTGCAGGTACAAAAGTTTGAAGACAACGGAAAAATGGATTTCCAAAAATAATTCATTCTTACACCTTACAACTATTTTTCATGGGGTTGTATAGGTTAACCTTGAATACAAATACAAAACCAACATCAGCCATAGAAAAATCTAAGTATTTACATCACATGGATGAGGCACTCAGAACAAATTCCAGTCTTATTTCTCCCGATCTCCTTTTTCATATATCTTCCTGTAAGATTCCCAATGAAGCATGGACCACCTTGGAAGGGCTCTTTTGAATAGAGTATGAGATGAGGGGACACATGTTGGAGGTGTATCTTCTCACATTAGATCCAAAAATCTTCGATAATATCCAATATTTCTTTACAAAATTGAAGGATTTACTATCGCAACTCAAAGCTTGCCGGGTTAATAAATCGAAGGACTAGAAAAACATGGTTCTCACCATTCTCTCCAAGGTTGGTCCTGAATTCTATGTATTTGTATCCACATTTCATACTTTCATATTCGCCTCCAGAGTCACCTGTAAGATGCCTTCTCTTGAGGACTTTATTGAATCCCTGACACAAGAGGAAACCAAGATCATCAACATGGGCACAATCAAAGGCCCAAGGGTACATGCACTCACTGTGCATGATGACAACCAAAAATATTAGAAATATAAATATAAAGATAAATGGAAATCTCATTCACATATGAAGAAGGAAGGGTACACAAAACCCTTCACCGATGCCTCCAAATCCAAAGGGGAGAAAAGGGGAGAAATTATTGTATTGTCACAAAAAACAGCCTCGAAGATCGCATCCCCGACGGTTCCAATAAGAAGAAGCCAAAATATCTAAATTCAAAGAAAGGAAATTCTATCCATGCCTTGATTTCCATCAACTTAACTACCGATACTTGGATCATAGATTTAGGATCATCATATCACATTGATTCCTAAAAAGAAGTATATTATTATTTGTATTCATGTAAAGGTCCTCCTATTCTCATGGGGGACAACTCTTATGTCAAAGTCACTGGAAAAGGAGGATTGAACTCACCAACGGAAGCTTCAAGAATGTGTTGCATGTTCCCAAACATTTTGTCAGCCTTCTCTCTATGTATCAAATGATGAATTTTGACACTAGAAATAAATTCATATTCACACCAAATTCCATGGACATATGCGAAATGAAAAACAAATCCATCGTTTCTACCGGTGAGGTAAATCATCAGTCTAGATTGTGTACATTTTTTGAATTCATTAAACTTGATTATTCTTTATTTCTTACTCGTGCTGATGAAAGTAGTAGGAATTGGCATGAAAGGTTTGGACATTTGAATTTCATATACATGCAACAACTTATCAAGAACATATTGGCTGATGTTCTACCAAACATCCATTTCTCCAAGGGAGTATGTGAGGGACGTGTTCTCGAAAAACAACCTCAAGAGAAATTCTACAAAGGAAAGTCTCAGCAAGCTTCTATACCTTTAGATATGATCCACAATGACCTTATGGGTCCTTTTCCTCATCTATACATTAGAAAATAGAGGTTTGTTCTCATTTTGGTTGATGATATCTCACGTTTTACTTGGATCTACTTTCTCAGGGAAAAATTCAAGGTCTTTCAACACCTCAAAGATTTCAAAGCCTTGGTTGAGACACAATCCAAAAAGAAGATCAAAGTCCTCTGAACTGATAACAGGGGAGAGTATGTAAATCACGAGATCCATAATATTTTACATGAGGAAGGGATTCAATTGCAACATACAGTTCCCTATACTCCACAACAAAACATAGTTGTTGAGCGGAAAAATCGATCTCTAAAGGAGATGGCATCTTCCATGTCGCATGAAAATTCACTACCATAGATACTATGTGCCAAAGCACTTAATTGTGAAACATACATCCAAAACAGATCTCCCCATAGATCTGTCAAAGATAATACCCCTATGAGTCTTGGATCTACCTCAAACTGAAAGTGACCCACTTTCGCATTTTTGGTTCACGTGCATGGGCCTGAATTCCCTTTGAAAAAAGGAACTTGATCCATAGAGAACTAAGTGCATTTTTGTTGGATACCCCGACTATGTAAAGGGATATTGAATTATTGATCTTTCCTCAGACTGAATCATCATTGGCCGTAGTGTCCAATTCGAGGAAACTGTCTCGCATGTACCTCAGCAGTCGCATGCAGACACCATCACTCTTCCATCTATATGAGAGGATGATCATGCACATGCTGAATATTCTTTGTAATGTACCTCACTTTTGGCATTAAAAAAAACAGTCTATGGGACATTAACCTCCAATTTCGTCTAAAAGATTCGTAAAAAGTAAGGGATAGGTAAATCTCACTTTGATCATATATTTATATTCTGTTGGTCATGTGAGAACAATCCTACACCAAACTAACTTAAAAACTTTATATAAGGGGCTCTCCAAAAGTTATACCACCTTTCTGCAACACATATAATTTCTCCTTTTACATATAGATATTAAACTCATAATATTGTATCCATCTATATAGAAATGTACAAATAGGATTGGAGTCCTAGTTTTCTTTTTTTAATATCTGACCCTTCAATCTTGTACGCAAGTCTATATAATTGACCTTGTAATAATGGAACACCTACCAAAATGAATGTAGCATTGGATGTTCTACCCTTAGTATAAAATACATGACATATCATACCATTTGACCATGTCTGAGTCATTTAAACAGATTTCACTATGAATTCCTTTGTAAATACAGTTCTTCTAGCCACTATGCTAAAACGGGTTTAGGTAAGGAAAAATATCGCCCAAAAGTCTTGTTCAACTAAGTCTTAACTCAACTTTATCTTATCAAAAAAAAATGATGATGGTTGTTTAACTGGGATGAAGCAGTTTGTACCTAACTAGTCGCGACTAGTCTTCTCTCAACATGACTGTCATTAATTTCGCAATACTTTTATTAAGGTAGGAGGCGTACTTGTCAGAGGGAGTTAAGGTTTTTCACCCATGATTAATGGGGAGGTCTTTTCATGCACATTCCGATGGCCCTTTCACTTGACCCATCCTCTAATCCTACCATGCTAGCTCTTCCCTAGCACATGGCTCCACCATTCCTGTACATTCAACATTTACTCTATGTAGTGTGAATTTTTCCCCTTAGGTCTAGGAGAGTTTATTCCCTTTCATTGTGAACTTTGAAAGGCTCTGTGTATTGTTTCCCTTTTAAGTGAATTTTTTTCGTGGTTGTTGACGGGCGAAATTGACCACTCGTCAACTGGAGGGGTGGATCCGGTCTGGGGTTGTCTAAATAACCCAAGACATTTGGATTAATCCACTCCAACATGTTTATTGGATCTGTTGGTCGATCTAAGTCCTAGAAAAGTAAAAACAACTGAGCTAAAGAAACTAGTCTAAGTGAAAAAAACAGCTTCTGCAAACTATATACAAATCTAATATATATTTACAGTTTTACTGGCTAACAAAATAATGATTCTACTTATTAAATATACAATGCCTAGATATGTTTATATTTCTATTATATGTACAATATTCACAAATTACAAATTTTTAATCGAAAACCTGCGAAAATCATATATCAATTTTCTTATGACAACGAAGCTAGTATTTTTTTTATTTTTATAATTTTTATGAAAAAGAAACGAAATGATAGCTATCTAACTAAAAGATAAAAGTAACAATCTGTATTATATATCTGACTCAACTACAGAGAATTCTTATATGAATTAAGATATCAAAATAAAATAGCAACTAACCTGAAATTATCGCCTCCTACTTGTCCTGTACATAGGCATCTGCGTTCACTGTTCGATGAGGCCAACCCACACCGGATTTTCCAATACTTCACATAAACATGAAGCAACAATGATCTTGAATGCTAACGACAGAATAGGTAAAGGATGTAGAAACATCAATTTTATAGTTTACAAATAATCACATTTAGATAAATCCCATTGCAAATATTTGTACATAATTGCTCATTTAACAAAGAAGATTAACCTTCTGTTAATTAAATTAAAACATGATAATTGTTGTATGTAAAATGAGAGACATCAAATATGGACACAATTTAAATCGCATCACATCAACTTGTAACAAATTTTGATATCTAAAGTAGTCAATAATTTGATTACAAATTGAAATGAACAAAACTTGAAATAAAAGTATGATATATTGAAAGCTAAAGCCGTACAAACATCCACTTTCATTCCAGTCTGAATCATCAATCCATAGTCTCTGCCTCCAAGCAACGATGGTTTGTTTACAAAAATAATAGGTATATAAAGGCCACACGATGAAAACATTCCTTGTGGAAATTATCAAAACTGTTTACAAAAATTATGGGAACAATCTCCCAAATTCCTATTTCAATCTAAGACTAATAGCCTAATCCAAAACTATGTAAAAAAAAAAGAATGTTCACAGATGCCACCATCGATCCAATTTCCTTTGAAATTCATGTGTACCTGTAGATGCACAAAAATACATGATTTCAGATTGTGTTTAGTTGTAAAATCAACAAAAAATCAAATTTTATGACTAGCTACAGAATCTCACGATTCTGTAGCTAGTTATTATTTACAAATAGAATCGTATTGTATCAATTCAATCATAACAGAAATATATACGATAAGCAAACAAATTGTTTATACTAATTCAAAGAAAACAAAATCATTTTGAAATCATTCTTGAAATACCATACCTTGGTTTCAGGGATTTGATCCGTTGAAGCTATTTTTGAATTAACAATGGCAGTGGCTACCTGTACATTTTTTAAAACCATAGAGCCTGTAGTCTTCTACCTTTTATCATTAGCCAACAATCTGTCATTTTATTTGGTTAACATAGTTACTTGGTCCTCTAAGGACTTGATTCTGGATTGGAGAAAAGGGACATCTGAATAATATCGGTTGAGCCATGACTTGCATTCATTGCACTAGGGTTGATCAGGTCGTGAAGTTACAGGTGAGGAATCTCTTGATTACCAGCAGTTCCACTGTCAAGCTTGATCCCGGGGAAGTTGGGGTCATCTCTAAGGCACGGTGGGAGGTTTGTCACATATTCGTAGGGCTTGACTGAAAAGAGGTCGTGTGAGTAAGGATACTCCTCGGTTAGAAACTGCACGATTTCAGAATATGAATCTTCACTCAATACAATTGGTTTTTGGTCTGTGTTTTGTTTAGGTTTATTGTGAGCACACCTTGATACCCAGTGCACAACCTTCTTACCTTTTCAATTAACATCATTATTACCTTTACCCTTCTTCTTTCTAGACTTCTTAATTGGCTTAGCACTGTCTTTTAGGCATGAGTCAGGCAGGGTGTCGGGTAGGTTATCGTTCGGGTAGGTCGAGGGTTCAACAGAGGGTAAGAGTGTAGGAGGGGGCACGACAGGCCTGACAAGGGTTTCTGTGACCACGATTTTGTCAACTTGCCCAATTTCAGGGCTGACAAAGCCATTCCTCAACAAGAAATCTTCCCAATAGTCACCACTCAACCTCAAATGATGGACTATGATAATTTTAATTAGACATAGGTGGAAGAGGCTGGAGTTAGCTTTCTCCCTCTTGAAATGTTTAGCCATTTTATACAAAATGTGTTATGGGATAAATCCATAAGTGCGGACACAAACCGATCTCCCCAGATCCACCTGGATCTGGAACAAAACGTGACAGAATATACCGCTTTCCCTAGATCTAAAGTATTGAATGGACAAGAG
>JZKD02S1815824.1:1377929-1393354 GCA_000966675.3 Picea glauca
GAAAAGTTCTTCTTCCTTCTCTCTTCAGGAACTTAGGCCACTGTGACCCCTCTAAAGGCAATAGATAGGTTTACATCATTAACGATCATAGGTATGACGAAAATAATGTGTAACAAAATGCGAAGGAGGAAATGTGGCATATTTAAAGGAAAATCTATGAAACTCATGAGCAGCTGTAGGTGGTAAAGGAAAACTAAACCGTATCTACCCTTGCATGTAATGAATTTCTTGATAATGCCCAACAAATCATGCCACCTAGACTTAAGAGCTGTAACTATCATACCTTTGTCACAACTGTTGATTTTCCTCTAGGTGAATAGGAGCATCCATGGTACTTCATCCACCTTCAAATTTTTAAACCATTTCTACCCTTTGACTGGTAGACCAATGGTTGAGCTGAGGAAATCCTCTTTTAATTCGAGTTGCATGTCCCCAACTTTGGCCCTTTATCCATCGAATGTAAGGGAAAATTGTTGATCGACTGCGAGGTTGAAACCCTCAAGTTTTTTAATGAAAACTAACCAACCATTCATGTTCAGGTCCTCTCAGGCATTATCAAATAACAACAAAGTTTGGACGTTGTTGGGTTCGATTCACACTACAGGAGCCATAGCAGATAGTGCATGGTCAATAGGGTAATCGGTGAGGGGGTTTGAAAGGGTAGACACATAACCATTTTCTCGCAGCTTCCCCAAAACAAGCAGAGGCAACATAGAATGCAAGGCAGAACATTAATGTTTATGCATGCGAGGGTGGTGTAGTAATTTGGGACCATGCAAAATTATCATGTCAGCTGTACAATCGATGACGCCTTGGTAAAATGTTTCATTCAAATCACAATAGTGTATATCAAGAGCATTGCAAACAACATGCCAAACGAATAATCATTGAAAACCACGACATGGATAACCAAAACTCGATCTGAATGTTAAATAAACAATGGCATTTGTATAATTTAAAAGAAACCAATATGTCTAACATTGCACCAACAATTCGACCCCAAAATTAATATGTTCAATAAAACCATTGCACCAAGGATTTGATCAAAGACACCAAAATATCATATAACCATTGCAACATCGAAACCATATTGACAATGGTCAAATGAAAAGTGAGTGGAGGTTTGGTGTTTTGATAAATGTATGACCAGTAGTGAGTTGGAGGTAAAAGAGTTATGACCACATAAACAAAAAGATTTATAACAATCCAAAAGATCATTTTAATGCAATCAACATGAATTCCAACTCTAGGTTTTCACGCATGTAGTCGTGAAAATGAAAACAAAAAGCAGGTATGCAAAAGCGAAAGATAATGTGTCGTTTTATTTTAAAAAAATTGCAACGAGTAATGAGGGTTCAAAACCCTTATGTAAGCAGCTTATAGGAAAAGATAAGAATGAAAATGGCTCCCAACACTGGTCCGAAAGACTTTGTATGTTTCTTTCTCAGCATGGGAGGCTATCACCTTGGAGATCATTCCTCATCAGAATAACCAGTGTTAACCACCTTCGTGGTAAGTTTTTGAGGATCTTGTGTTTATGTAGGAGAGTGAAGTCCACCACAGTGAAAGTCTTTCTTCATTCTATAACTCTTGTTAATCCATATTACTAGGAAATTCTTCAGGGTTATTCCTGCTTCTATTAAAAGTTGAAAGTTTCTTTGGATCCCGTTTTAATACTTCTGAGGTCTCGGTGCTCCATCTCCTCGCTCCACTTTCAAATGATTTTACCAGTTTAGTCTTCTAGGAAGAAGGAAACTTAGGATTTCTTTATGTCTTAATACTAATGTTCTTGCTTGCTCTTACCCTGTGGTTGCGCGTCGAGGTCCAGTATTGAAAGCATAAGAAGTTTTGTTAGATTTGATTGTAACTCTATGTGCAACTCCCTATATCCCCTATTGTTATTTCTCTTCATGAGGGGGTGAGTCCACCCATCAGTTCTCTTACTCTGACTCTTAACTGGTCCTTACACCCTGAAGTTTCTTTAAGGATAAGGCATTCTTGTTTGGGTATAATATAATGAAATCTTCTTAAAGGGATCTCGTATAATCCATAGGAACTTCCTTACAGTATATGACACTTTGAGTTGATAGTTCTATGTTTAAAAAGAATATTTAATTTCACCGAATGATATTCGAATCGTAATTTTCTTATGTTAAGAATACTACAAGTGCAATGCGACCTCTCGGGTCTGGTTATGAAATCTTTGTATTGACTGTTGTATTGTCATTACTTTCTGCATTTCAAATTATGGAAGGTTGAAATTCGATAGTTAGGTATATTATTAGTTTAGTGTGTAGGATTTATAGTGGGACTTTGTACATCATGACTTATGTCATCTATAAGTTAAAGCAAGACTATCCCTATAGACTATTTTAATTTATTTAGATTCATTGACTATTATATTACATCCAAGGCATTTCGACTTATGCGTCCTCAATATGACTGTTCTGGAACTAATGTATTTACCAAAAATTAGCTATGATAATAGAGTTATTGGTACTCTATTTTTTTGTATTTGATTTATAGTGATAAGAAATGAGTTGTTTCCATGCCCGAGGATAGTAAAATCCAACTCATATTGTACCTACGAATGCATTAAAGTTCCATCTTCTCTATTTTAGAATAAATTTATTGGTCTCCTACATCCAACATTTCATTTATATAGTTGTATTTACATATGTTCCAGAATAGTCTGTCATTTACATAATATAGGAACATATATAATATTTATACATTCTATTGTAGGCATGCAACCTCTATTTTCTTCTATAACATCTACACAAATCGCCAACATTAATTAGACCTATATCTTTTATGTGAATATAATTATACCGTGAAATAGATAGTGTTTCACACTAGTTTTAATTCAATTCTATGTCGAAAATGAAGGTCTTGAACAAGTAATTATGAACCTAAGATTTACTTGTAGAAATATAAACATAGTTCCAAAGGGATTTATACACAGGCAGTCTTGAAAAATGAATTTTGATTCTTTGGTAGCTTATCCTACAGTTACTTTCGTATAGTAAAAATCTAGTTTAAAGAAATGATTGTTTTCCAGAATCTAACCATGCATAATATTTTCAATCCATCATAATATTTAAAAGGTAAGATATATAATTCATTCAAAATTTAATCCAATCGTAAGAATAACTCAAAATTAGATTTGTAGGACATTATGTTAATATCTATGCTTCATACACTCAAACAGATTTCACCCAGGTTATTATATCAACTCAGAATTAATAGATGCACTACATCAATGATTTAATCATTCAACAGAGATGGAAAATATTCCAATTAAACGTTAACAAATGCATTACATAATATATATAAGTATTCAAAGAGAGAAGGAGTGATTTAACATATTTGAACCACTTGTGGAAAGACAAAGAGAGAAACCACGTTCCTCCCAGCCATAGAACAAGGAAGCCAAATCACTTGTCCTGTTCACCCCCTAGCCTGACCATGAATCCATGAGGGTTAACTTGGAACTCCTCCTCAGCAACGTCATTCAATTTCGGAAAAATTCTTCTTATTTCATCACACTCAACAGGGAGTGTTCATAACAGCAACAGGTAATTCCTTTCCCAACATACTTGGCAGCGTTCTGTCTCCCCTCATATGTTATATATCCAAAAATCATTTTTGCCTAGGTCTTTTCCCTCCCTTGGGAATTTTCACAGCTTTCCAAATCCTTGATTTTTAGGGGCTTCCAATGGCCAAATCCTTGATTGGCCACTTGTAAAAATCATCCCAGAGGTAGTTCCAACATGTTCCCTTCTCATGGAGTCATGGTCAGCTAAATTTAACATGGTTGTTCCATTTGTCCTCCTGCAATAAATAAAACAACATTTTGTTTACATACAAGTGTCATAGTCAAATAGTTAGTTGGTTCAGATCATGTCTCTTCCCAACAGTCATAATAATTAATTACAATTTATCAAATTTGAAATTCGAAATTGCCATAAATGGCAAAAATTTTCCAAATTTTAATTTACTAAAAACGGAATAGTTTTTCTAACAAATTTTGACTTTTGAAAATACTCTATTTTATTTGGAGGGATGAAAAATCCTTTCCCCCTTCAATAAAACGCTGTCCTTAGTGTTCATTCATTTCTTGGAACAGGATTGGATGATATTTCTGCAAATCTCCCTCCAATTCCCAAGTGGCCTCCTTAAGACTAAAGTGCTTCCATTGCACCTTTACCTGAGAGATGACTATGTTCCAAAGTGTTATTTATGTCCAGTCTAGAATACACAGGGGTTCCACCTAGAAATCACCTTCTGGTTCCGCCTGCACCAAGTTCCAATCAATCATATGAGTAGGGTCATGAACATATTTTTTCAATAAAGAAACATGAAATACATTATGAATTTTTAGATTAGCTAAAAGTGCAAGTTGGTATGCCATGGGTCCAATTCAAGCTAGTATCTCGAAGGGCCCACAAAACCTGGGTTCCATCTTGGTATAGTTTTCGAGTTTTAGTGAACTTTTTCAGGCTTTGAATTTTAAGTATACATGATCCCCCACTTGAAATTCCAAGTGTCTTCTTTTCTAGTCCGCATAACTCTTATAACTATCCTGTGCCTCTTCGAAGTTTCGTTGTACCTTTCTTACTGTATTCTCCATTTATTGGATCATCTATGGTCCAACCATAAGTCTGTTAGCTAGGTTGTCCCAGTTAATTGGAGTCATACACTTCCTGCCATATAGTACTTCGAAGGGGCTTAGCTTAGCCAAAGTTTGGTACCCATTGTTATATGAAAATTCTACCAGGTGTATATAGTCTTCCCATTTGCTCGATTTTGTTCTTACGTACATGCCGATCATATCTTCTACGATTTGGTTTTTCCTTCTGGTTTTTCCATCCGTTTGTGGATGATAGCTTGTACTGAAATTTAGTTTGGCATTTATCCTTGCAAACAATTCCTTCCAAAAAGTGAACGTGAAGTTTACGTCTTTATCTGAAAGTACTATTTTAGGAACTCCATGCAGTCTAAAAATTTCTTTCATAAATATTTCAGTAATGTTTATAGCTTTAAAAGTAGACTTTATTGGAATAAAGTGTGCAGACTTACTGTGTTTATCGATTACAACCATGATAGAGTCATTATGTTTCTGAGTTTTGGGCAAATATGTAATAAATTCCAGCGATATGGTCTCCCATTTCCATTATGGTACTAGTAATGGTTGTAATAGGTTGACTGGATGCTGGTGTTCATCCTTTACCTGTTGACAGTCTTGGCACCTAGCCAAGTATCCTATTGTTTTTCCCTTCATATTAGGCCAATAGAAAAATTTCCTGAGTGATGTTATCGTTTTCTGGTATCTTGGATCACTAGAATACGGTTTCTTATGCACTTCGTCAAGAACTTTTATCTTTAACTTTGTTTCAGGTATGTAAAGTCTATTTTTAAAATGTAGTAACCCATATTTATCGATACTCAGGTCTCGTTCATGTAAGTTTGTTGTAGCGTCATGTAATTTTGCCACTAACTTAGTGAAATTTTCATCATTAATACCTGTCGCCCTTATTCTCTGTTACAGATCGCTTTCTTCCCTACTGACGTTTATCTCAAATATCCCATGGACTCTTCTGCTTAAAGCATATGCTACCTTATTTTCCTTACCTTTGATATGTCTTACCTCAAAGTCGAACCCGCTCAAAAAGGCTAGCCACCTTTCTTGCCTTGCGTTAATATCTGGTTGGTTGAACATGTATTTAACCTCGCTGTTATCTGTCAATAGTAGAAACATTTTTCCCATTATGTAATGTTTCCACATTTTTAAGGCGTGTATTACTGCTACCAATTATAAATAGTGAGTGACGTAGTTTCTCTCATGTTCCTTTAACTTACGAGACTCATAGAAAATAGCATGTCCTTATTGAGTTAGGACACCACCTAATCCTTCTTTACTCACGTCAAAATAGACCATGAAGTCTTTATCTGGGTCTGCTACCTTTAGAATGGGCACGGGTGTTAATAATTCCTTCAACATATTAAAACTATCTTGGCACTTTTGTGACCAATTAAAATTTCTCCCTTTCTTATTTAACGATGTGATGGGGTAGGCTATTTTGGAAAACCCCTCTATAAATATGTGATAATATCCGGTGATTCCCATGAATGACCGGATGTCCACTACATCCTTTGGTACTGGCCATTCCATAATGGCTCTTACTTTCTTAGGGTCGACTACAATGCCTTCTGCAAAAATGACATGTCCTAGGTATTGTGTCTTCTTCTAATAAAAATCACACTTATCGAATTTATCATACAGTTGATGTTTCCTCAAAGTTTGCAGGACATTTCTTAAGTGTTCTTCATGTTCTTCTTCTATTTTTGAATATACCAGTATATCGTCAATAAACACCAGCACAAATTTGTCCAAGAATTGACTAAAAATACTATTCATTAAGCACATGAATGTGGTTGGCACGTTAGTGAGTTTGAAAGGTATGACCACAAATTTGCAATGTCCATATCTTGTTCAAAAAGTTGTCTTTATTATGTCCTCATATTTTATCCTAACTTGACGATATCCAGATCGTAAATCCAACTTCGAAAAGATCTTTTCCCCACCTACTTGATCAAACAGATCATTTATCCTAGGTTCAGGGTACTTGTTTTTAATAGTCACTTTGTTCAGTTGTCTATAATAGTTACATAGTCTTAGAGTACCATATTTCTTCTTCACAAAGAGGACGGGTGCTCCCCAAGGTGAAACACTCGGTCTGATATACTCTTTGTCCAATAACTCCTGCAGTTGGATTTTCAATTCCATCAATTCTGGTATACTCATTTGGTAAGGTTCTTTTGAAATAGGGGCTGAACCATGTAGTCTATTTATCTTCTAGGGGTATGGAGAAGTATATTTATCTTCTATGGGGTAATTTAGGTATTTCATCAACGAATACGTCTATGAAATAGTGTAAAGCAACAAAGTCTTCCAAGTTAGGTTTGTCTTTCTTTTCTAACAGGTTTGTTACTTGGATGGCATAAACTTGACATCCCTTTCTCGTGCATTTCTTGAATTGCATCGCAACAACTTGTCTAACTGATACAGGTTTTGGTACACCTTGGGTTGTTTTAGTAGTGTCATAATTGTCTTTATAGTTAGGTTTGTTTGTATAACAATCGAGTATTGCCTTGTGCTTTTCCAACCAATCCATTCTTATAATCATATCATAAGATCCTAAGGGTAGGATGTTCAGATTTGTCCTTATGTTCTTACCATCTAAGATGAACTTAAAATCAAAAATAAATTCAACTACTTTCCTTTTAGTTTCGGCAGCTAGTTGTACCATCCATGATTTTGCATGCTTCAGTTTCTTAAGTTTATTTGAATCTACTATACCAGGAGTAATATAACTTAATGTAGCTCCAGGTTCAATTAAAATAGAATTTCGAGTGTCATTGATTTTACCTTCGAATTCTACCACAAAGAATTGGTGGTCAGCTTCCCAACCATCTATGGCTACATTTATCCGTTGCAAGCTTCTGCCCACATCACCCATCGTCGAGGCTTCCTACAAGTTATGAACATCAGTTTGGTTTGTTGAAATTAAACATGGACAGTTCCTCCTTAGGTGAGGTTCTCCACATTCCCAGCACTTTAACGGTTCGTGGGGGCTGCCCCCAAAATTCTTCGTTCCCATATTTACTGGTTTACCGTTCCCTTGCGTATTCGGATGGTTGGAGTGAAAATCCTTTCTTGGAAAGATTTTTGCTGCATTCCAATAAGGAGTTGGCTGGTATCCCTTCTTTCGTTGGTTCATTCGATCTTATTTCTTATCCTTCCAGGATTTGGGAAACTCTGTCCATTGTTTATACTGGTCATAGCACATTCGTGCTTTCCTGAATACTTCACTCAAGGATTTGGGGTTGTCAAACTCAATTCTGTCCCTGTAGGATGGTGGTAAATAGATTAAGAATCGCTAGATTTTTACCTTATCCTCTGGGATGTAAGGTACGAACCACAGTAATTCCAAGAATTTATTTATAAGGTATTCCATTGTCATTTGTCCAAGTCTTAACTCATAAAATTCTTTTGTTTTTCTTTCATAGTATCTTTCATATAGGTACCATTTTTTGAAATATTTCTTGAAGTCAGACCATTCCATCTGTTTTTCTTTGAAGCCCTTTTCCAATTTCAGATCTTGCCACCAGATGCCGACTATTCCTTTCAAGTTGTAAATGGCCATTCTAACTTTCATATTGCTAGAATAGTTCTATATTTGGAAATATTTTTTGATATCTAATAACCATGCCTCAACTTCCTCACCTATTATGAATTCCCCATCAAATGTAGTAGGTTTAATCTTCTTGAATTCCCCTTCAAGATGATCTACTTGTTTCCTTTTTCTATGTGGTTTTTCTTTATCTTCAGCTGAAGGGGTACCCTAAGATGTGTTGTCCTCTTTTTCTGCTTCAGGATTGGAGTTCTTGGAGGCCCTCTTATTGACCTTTGATTCATGATTATCGTCCTTTGGGATTTTCTTGGTTACTATGTTACGCAATAGGAATTCATTTATTTCCTACTATTCCTATTGTGCTTTCTTCATGTTCTCATTGTCTTCTTTGAAAACCTGCAATTCAATAATAAGATTCCTCATTTCTTTCAGTACTTCCATAGGTGAGATTCTATCACTATTTTGTCTTAGATCTCCCGGAGGTCCTTTCTCTGGATCCACTTCCATTCTAATTTCTACATCATCCTAAGCTGCCATAATTCACACAAAACAAAAAGGGTTTTCTATTTGTAACAAAAAGGTTTATTAGTTTTTCTTAAATCGAATATATATAAATCAATTACAATGGTCCTGTTCAGGTCCAGTGTTGTAACCTTTTCTCGAATACCATATGTAATGTACCTCAATTTTGGCATAAAAAAAAAATCTATGGGACATTAACCTCCAATTTCGTCTAAAAGATTCGTAAAAAGTAAGGGATAGGTAAAGTTCACTCTGATCATATATTTATATTCTGTTGGTCCTCTGAGAACAATCCTACACCAAAATAACTTAAAAACTTTATACAAGGGGCTCTCCAAAAGTTTTGGCACCTTTTTGCAACCCATATAATTTCTCCTTTTACATATAGATATTAAAATCATAATATTATATCCATCTATATAGAAATGTAAAAATAGGATTGGAGTCCTAGTTTTATTTGTTTTAAATCTAACCCTTCATGCTTGCACACAAGTCTATATAATTGACCTCGTAATAATGGAACACCTACCAAAATGAATGTAACATCGGATGTTCTACCCTTAGTATAAAATACATAATATGTTATACCATTTGACCATGTCCAAGTCATTTAAATGGATTTCACTGTGAATGCCTTTGTAATTACAGTTCTTCTAGTCACTATGCTAAAACGAGTTTAGGGAAGGAAAAATCTTGTGCGAAAGTCTTGTTCGACTAAGTATTAACTCAACTTTATCTTATCAAAACAAAGTGACGATGGTAGTTTAACTGGGACGAAGCAGTTTGTACCTAACTAGTCATGACTAGTCGTCTCTCAACATGACTGTCATTAATTTCACAATATTGTTATTAAGGTAGGAGGCATACTTGTCAGAGAGAGTTAAGGTTCTGCACCCGTTATTAATGGGTAGGTTGTGTCATGCACATTTCGATGGCCCTTTCACCTGACCCCTCCTCTAATCCTGTCGTGCCAGCTTTGCCTTAGCACATGGCTCCACCAATCCTATACCATCAACATTTACTCTGTGCAGTGTGAAGTTTTCCCCTTAGGGTTAGGTGATTTTATTCCCTATCTTTGCGAACTCTGAAAGGCTCTATGTATTGTTTCCCTGTTAAGCAAATTTTTTTACTAGTCCAAACGACTTTGTATGTTTCTTTCTTAGCATGGGAGGCTATCACCTTGGAGATCATTACTCACCAAAACAACCAACGTTAACCTCTATCCTAGTAATTTTTTTAGCCTCTTGTGTTTAAGTACGAGAGAGCAGTCTGATGTAATGAAAGTCTTTCTTCATTCTATAAATCATGTTAATCAATATTACTAGGAAATTCTTCGTGTTTATTCCTGCTTCTATGAAAAGTTGAAAAGTTCTTTGGTTCCCATTTTAATACTTCTGAGGTCTCAGTGCTCCATCTCCTTACTCCACTTTCAGATGATTTTACCAGTTTAGTCTCCTGGGAAGAGGGCAACTTAGGGTTTCCTTATGTCTTAATATTGATGTTCTTTCTTTCTCTTACCCTATGGTTGCACGTCGAGGTCTAGTATTGAAATCATAAGAAGTTTTATTAGATTTGATTGTAACTCTGTGTGCAAAACCCTATATCGCTTCTTGTTCTTTCTCTTCACGAAGGGTTGATTCCATGCATCAAGTCTCTTACTCCAACTCTTCATTGGTCCTTACACCGAGAAGTTTCTTTAAGGATAAGGTATTCTTGTTTGGGTATAATATAATGAAATCTGCTTAAAGTGCTCTCGTATAATCCATAGGAACTTCCTTACAGTATATGAAACTTTGAGTTGATAGTTTTGTGTTTAAAAATACTATTTAATTTTTCCAAATGATATTTGAGTCGTAATTTTCTTATGTTAAGAATACTACAAGTGAAATGCAACCTTTTTAATCTAGTTATGAAATCTTTGTATTGACTATTGTACTGCCATTACTTTCTGCATTTCAAATTCGGGAAGGTTTAAATTCGACAGTTAGGTATAGTATCAATTAAGTGTGTAAGATTTATAGTGGGACTTTGTACATCATGACTATTTTGTCTATAAGATAAAGCAAGACTAGCCATGTAGACTATTTCAATTTATTTAGATTCGTTGATTGTTGTAGAAAGAAAGTTTTCTACTAGTTAGTTTTGTTCTTTTTAAGATTGGCTATAATTCACTAATGATGGGACCTATTTTATGTGAGGGTACCCATCAGGGAGTTATTGCACCATTCTCCCTTAGCCCGGACATCCATCTAGTCAGCAAGTGGCGGGGATGAATATGACCCTACTTGCCAAAAGATAACTGTCTCTCTGGAATATTCTAATTATTTAACAAAAGATCAATCCTTTTAATGTTTCATTATCTTTCATTCATGTACATATTGCTAATAATTATAGGGTCTACTTTTTCATGGCTTCAATCTACGCATGTTTCGGATAACCTCCCTTGTTCTTAGAACAAAAGGTATTCGGGCTCAAAGCCCATCTCCTCTCAGTTTTAACTCTACAGGTGATAGGAAAATGGTGCTCATGGCTCCATCCAATTTTTCATTTTCAATTAGTTTTGTTCCACCCTTAGTATTGTTAGGATGAAGTGTAAACCCTCTTGCATAAAGTTCCGTGTTCGATTTGAGTTTGGTCAAACTATGTAATAATTTTCTTGATATTGAGCTACAGTCCTTCTCAAATGTACTAAGATGATATGGTAAATCATAGTGAGTTTGTCTCTTGATTATCAAGTACCAATTACTGTTAAAATGAAATATTACATCCAATTCATTTCAAGTTATGTGTCCTCAACTCGACTGTTCCAGTGCTAATGTATTTACCAAAAAATAGCTATGGTAATAGAGTTATTGGTACTCCTTTATTTTTTTGTATTAGATTTATAGTGATAAGAAATGAGTTGTTTCCATGCCTAAGGCTAGGAAAATGCAACTCGTATTGTACCTACGAATGCATTAAAATTCTAGCTTCTCTATTTTGGAATAAATTTATTAGTCTCCTACATCCAACATTTCATTTATATAGTTGTATTTACATATCTTCCATTATAGTGAGTCATTTACATAATATAGGAACATATCTAGTATTTATACATTCTGTTGTAGGCATGCAACCTCTATTTTCTTCTGTAATGTCTACACATATTGCCAACAATAATTAGACCTATATTGTTTATATGAATATAATTATACCGTGAAATAGATAGTGTTTCACACTAGTTTTAATTCAATTCTATGCGGGAAATGAAGGTCTTGAACAAGTAATTATGAACCTAAGATTTACTTGCAGAAATATAAACTTAGTTTCAAAGGCATTTATACATAGGCAGACTTGAAGAAGGAATTTTGATTCTTTGGTAGTTTATCCTACAGTTACTTTCATATAGTAAAAATCTAGTTTAAAGAAATGAATTTTTTCCAGAATCTAACCATGGCTAATATTTTCAATCTGTCATAATCTTTAAAAGGTAAGATCTAGAATTCATTCAAAATTTAATCCAACTGTAAGAGTCACTTAGAATTAGATTTGTAGGGAATTTTGTTAGTATCCATGCTTCATATACTCGAACAGATTTCATGGAGGTTATTATATCAACTTAGAATTAATAGATGCACTACATTAGTGATTTAATCATTCAACAGAGAGGGACAATATTCCAATTTAGAATTAACAAATTCATTACATCAGATATATAAGTATTCAAAGAGAGAAGGAGTAATTTAAAATATGTGAACCACTTGAGGAAAGACAAAGGGAACAACCATGTTCCTCCCAACCATAGAACAGGGAAGACAAATCACTTGTCATGTTCACCACCTAGCGTGACCATGAATCCATGAGGGTTAACTTGGAACTCCTCCTGAGAAACATCCAATTTAAAAAAAACTTCTTCTTCTTTCCTCACACTCAGTAGGGAGTGTTCATAACAGCAAGAGGTAATTCCTTTCCCAACATACTTGGCAGCATCCTGCCTCTTCTCATATGCTATATATCCAAAAATCATTTTTGCCTAGGTATTTTCCCTCCCTTGGGAATTTTCCCATCTTTCCAAATACCTGATTTTCAGGGGCTGCCAATGGCCAAATCATTGATTGGACAATTCTAAAAATCAGCCCATAGGTAGTTCCAACATGTTCCCCTCTCATGGAGTCATGGTCAACTAAATTTAACATGATTGTTCCATTTGTCCTCCTGCAATAAATAAAACAATATTTTGTTTACATACAAGTGTCATAGTCAAATAGTTAGTTGGTTCAGATTAGGTCTCTTCCTAACAATCATAATAATTAATTACAATTTATTAAATTCAAAATTCAGAATTTCCATAAGTGGCAAAAAAATTCCAAATTCAAATTTACTAAAAACATAATAGTTTTTCTAACAAATTTTGACTTTAGAAAACACTTTATTCATTTTTTGGGGATGTCACACTCTTCAGATGAGAGTTTTGATTCAAAGGAATTAGATGATTCATATTCAGAGTTAGTACAGTTAGATGTGGAGTTAGAGCATCTAGATGTAGTTTCAGAGCTAGGGTAGAGGCCCAAGTGGGCACAAACTACTCTTCAAGATGTAGGGGATCTCGTTGGTGATCCAACTGGCATTGGGAGGACTTGATATGATTTGGAGAATCCTCCTATTGCACTCGCTACCACTGAACCATTTCCCTCCAAGCATCGTTTCTTGGTTCAGTATTCAAATCCACAGTATTATGGTGGGGCTGCTGGAAATCCCTTTTGGGAATCCTCCATGTAGGAGGAGTACCTCCTCGAGAACCAAACTTGGGATCTGGTTGCCCTTCCTTCTGGGATGAAACTTGTCATATGCAGATGGGTCCACAAGACCAAGAGCACAACAGATGGACATATTAGAAGATACAAAGCTAGGCTTGTCACCAAAGGCTTTCATCAAGTTCATGGTATTGACTATGATGAGACCTATGCTCCAGTAGAGAATATGGATTCCATACGATTGGCACTTGACATTGCGACAACCAAGGTATGGGAATCTCATCAGATGGACTTGAAGAATGCATTTCTTCATGGTGATTGCTTTGAGGAGATCTATAAGGAGTAGCCCCAGGAATTTGTGCAGGAATCATCTTTGGTTTGTCGACTGAAGAAGTCAGTTTATGGCCTAGACCAGGCTCTAAGGGCATGGTTTGCCAATATGGATTCCTACCTATTGTCACATAAATTTTCATGTTGTAAATCATACCTGAATTTCTACATGCTCAGGACATCTGATTCACTTCTACTTTTAGTTCTATATGTCGATGATTTGTTGATCATCAAGTGCTTGACTTTGACGATTGTTGTAGTCAAGAAGATTCTACATGACAGTTTTCTTATGATGGACATGGGTTCGCTACACTTCTTCGTTGGACTCAAGATCAGTCACGATGAATCAAGAATCAAAATGTCTCAGGCCAAGTATGCATGAGATCTCCTTGAGAGATTTCACATGATAGACTACAAGTCTTCTCTAACTCCTTTCCTATCAAGAGTCAAACTTGAGGATGGTGGGGAGACTCCACTGGTTGACAACACACTATACAAAAAACAAGTGGGGATCTTGTTGTATCTCAGACACTCCAGACCATACCTCTTATATGGAGTTGGAAATGTTTCCAGGTTCATGCAGGAGCCACATGAGCTACATTGGAAAGATGCAAAGTGTATCCTTTGATATGTACAAGGAATTATCACCTTTGGGATTCATTATGTAATAGAGTCTAAATTAGATCTCATTGGGTTTACTTATTTCGACTGGGTTCGTGATAACATTGATCACAAGTCCACATATGGTTACTCACTTAGTATTGGTTCTAGGCCTACATGTTGGTCGAGAAAAAAGGAAGGTGCTATTTCTCTATCTTCAGCCAAGGCAGACTAAAAATGGGTAGTTAACAAAACCATTCAAGCTATGTGGCTACAACATTTTCTCACTAACTTGGGCATTCTGTTTCATCGGTTGATTTTCATCTGGTGTGACAACCAGAGCACTTTAAAGTTTTGCAAAGATCCAATTCAAAGGCAACAAATGAAGCACATCAATATCCACATGCACTGCATCTAGGACTTAGTACACAAGGGGATCATCAACTTACAGTTCTATCCTTCAGTAGAACAGGTGAAAAACATCTTGACCAAGACCTTCACTGAGCAGAAGTTGCATTCTCTATAAAGTCATCTTGGAGTGAAGGATGCAGTTGCCTAGAAAGTGTAGTTTTTATTTTTACATACATTGTACCTTGAGGGGGGGGGGTTCCCATGAGGTTTTCCCTCTTTCATCACTTTATTTCAGTGTATCTTTTGTATTTCGGTACCTAACATGGCCTCATTGCTGAGACCCATTCTTTATTTTCACCATAATGATGTAATGCGAGAATTGTATTCTGATGTTTTAATAATAAAATTTGTTGGCACCTACTAAGGGAACATGGACAAGAGATGGGGGTTGAATCAATCCACATGAGAGGGTAGTGTCTAGGATAACTTCCAAGAGGGGTCCAATGGGGAATTACCCATGTATATCAATTTAGCTATTTTCCTAAATCTATTATTATATGTGAACCTTATGATGTATGTGTTGAGTCCATTTTTGTGCTTCCATAAACCATACTTTTGCCTCTTTATTTGCCCATTTTTCCTTCATTTTATTCACATTTCCCATAAAAACAGCCTATCCAAGGTATATTTG
>JZKD02S1815824.1:1415163-1429837 GCA_000966675.3 Picea glauca
TCTGAATAGAAGCTTAGTGTCTCTTTCACAGTCAGCTTTAGAATAGGTTTTTACCATTTGAAAAACAAGTGCTGATCACTGTCATGAGAGCTATGAAGATGACTTCTGAATAGGAGCTTAGCATCTCTTTCAGATTCAGCCTTAGAATAAGTCTTTGGGTTATCTCCATAAAAGATAAAAACTATCTCTAAAATCCATATACTTTGGACATGCCTCTAAGTCTTACAAACACCGGATTGATAATAAATGCACTCTAATTTACTTAGGTAGATCTAGAGCTCAACAGTATGATTGAGTGTCCCCAAATCCAATCATTGAATACATGTAAGAGGGTGGGTGTGAGTGATGAAATCCATTTGATTGAGTTTTATCAAAACTAATCATTGAGTGCATGTACGAGCGTGCGTGTGAGTAGTCACATCCCAAATTTATTGGGAACATGGGATTTGAGTACAATCCACATGGGGACGAAATAATGGGAGTTAGAGAAGTTTAGAGTGAGGAAGAAGGAAAGAAAATAGATCTAGAGGTTGATGTAGAATAAAAAGGTGAATTCTAGAGAAATATGGAGTGTAATTGGAAAAAATTAGAGTTGGAGAACTGAAGATCCCAATTTTCAAGCCAAAAGAGTGAACTCCTATGTGAGTTGCACTGAAACAAAAAGTGTTATTGTTGGTTTGTTGATATTTTTCCTAGCAGTAGTTTCCCTTGAGTTCCTAGCTGAGATATTCCTAGCTACATGTGCTAGAGAGACCCTCATAAATGAATGGCACACTCCTTGGGTTATCCCTGATAAACAAATGGTACATCCCTTGGGTTAACCTCGTAAATAAATGGTTCATCACTTATATTATGCATGATAAATATATGGTATTTTAATACACCAAGACCGAGCCCCAGTTTAATTCTAAATATGTTTTATAGGTTGGTGAGCCAAGTGATTATAAGATAGGAGGATTATGTGATGATTAGATTGAAGAGCCAATATGCTAAAGGCTAGTGAGCCTATTTTTGTATAATTAAACAGTCATATCATTAATATAATACATCACTGTGTGTATAACAACCACAATAAATGAGTATGGTTGACTAAACTCAAATGGGAAGGGAAAGGGAGGGGATAAGGAAATATAAAGGGGGATAATCTAGAGGGCTTATTTCCAAAGGAATATTATAATATTATTCCTAAAGACTATGGTGAGGATAATTATTTTATCCTAAGTTCTGATGGGAAAGATAATGAATCCCAGGTGGAGAGAAATGATCTCCTTGAGAGCCATGTGTCATCAAGGGAGAATGAAAATAAGTGTAGGGGAATTAAACCTGTTTCACTTTCACAGAGTCAGGAGACTCACTGGGCCAGTCGTGCACTCTAGAATTCTCTCCATGAGTCAACCTATGCATCATTCACATACTCCTAGATCCTTCACATACTAATCAGTTACATGTACCTTTCATTTTATCAAAAATAAATAGTATTCCTCATGGGATACACAATGCACATGTACCTACCTCATCCAATGCAACAAATTCTATTATGAGAAACATTTGTTTCCATGCCCTGAAAGTTGTTGTTCACCATTACCTGTAATTGGTTGACTTAAGCATTGAAATGAAGAAATGGGTTGTCAGTCCCATGGGACTAAAGAAATAGGTTGTCAAGCCCATGGGATTGATGAGGCAATTTGTCAGGCCTGTGGATTGAAGAGTCAGGTTTTCAATCCCATGAGAAACTGTCTCCATGTGAGAGAATTGTTGGGAAAATGATTTCTTGAGGGAGCCCAACTGCAGCTACAGTGCTCTGAGACTTCCTGTCCATCTAGTTCTTGAATCTCTTGAAGGGGAGTGGGGTAGCTAAAGGACTGTTGGGTAGAGAAGGAGCACACTTCCTGGGGTGGGACATGCATGTGGGGAATGCGATTTTGTAGGATGTTAGTTTGAGTTGGCTCCTGGGATGAAACCCTTCTTATTGTCTGTATTGTCTCAACCTAGATAGGAATCCCTTTACCCAGGTGGAGTTTAGTCCTAGCTTAGGGGTGACCCACTGTTGAGAGTTATGAGAAGTGTGGTATAAGCCTAGGATGATCATGGAAGGTATTCATGTAGTTGGTGGTATTCTATAAAAGATAAGTATTAATTTTGTATTAATTTACATGTTGTGTATTTATACATTCGTTATATTTATTGGTATTTCCTTTGTATGATGCATGTACATGTTTATTGTTATTTCCACATGAATCTATATATTGGAAGAATTCGTTTGTTTGTTTGTTTATATATATATATATATATAAAATAATTTATTTTTTTTATGGAGTGGGATGGCTGCAGCCTAGGTGGTATGGGGACATCACAATTTATACAGTTCCACAGGAGTTTCTATCTGGCATAGCCTAGTGGGTTTTAAGGCTAGGTATGTTACATTATGGTATTAGGGCTCCAATTTCCAACCCTGATCCTGGATGGGCCAAGAAATTTGATTGAGTCACTTGTGGGGAAATTGGGAAAAAGCCCCAATTCTGTTGTGAAAATTCTTAGAAAATATGAAGAAATCATCCAAGTGGTGAAAATTTCACAATTTAACATCTGTTCAAGTAAATTGTGACCTGGGATGGGTCTGTTGGAACACTAAGAGGGGGGGGGGGGGTGAATCAGTATTACCCATTTTTAACAATTAGTATTTATTTTTTATATTTTATTGATTACCACAATAAATCAACAATGAATTGTATGAAAAATCAATTATATAAATATATTCAGCATGAATTACAAGTTTGTATAAAGAATAGTGAAGGACACCAATAAATTTTAGAGAACCAACTCTATGAGACACTAATCCCCTTCTTCAAGGCACCAACCATATGAAGCACCAACTTCCTCATCTTTAGGGCATCAACCCTAGGAAGCACCAAATCCCTTGTATTTAGGGAACTAACACTAGGAAGCTCCAATGCCCTTTTATTTTACAATTTGCTTGGTAAGGATATCAATCCTTCCATTCTCCTTCCTTTCACCCTCACTACATAACTATCTTAAGTTTTCCTTCTTGGAATCTGCTTCTTATTTTTATCTTTTGATCTGGACTATAGAGACACTTTATTCTCACCACACTTTCTTGTTTATATACTCTTTCAACTGGTGTGAGATATGAAACATTGTGTCCCTTTGTTTGGACCATCATACCTTTTCATTAACAATAATATCATTTGTTTTTATTCATTCAAATTTTATTGAGAAGCCTTTTCAATTTAATGAAAATGTTTTTCATTAATCGATCACAGGATCGATTTCATTTAACTTAATTTCATGTCTCTGCAAAAATTGCAGAAATCAATTATGTAGAGGCACTTCCTTCAAAACATTTACATGTGACCATCTACACAAAACCATGGGCTTATTGTCTAAGCAATATTCCCAGCACCTTATGGCTTATGTGTTCATAACCCATAACTGGGGGCTAGAACCTAGCTCACTAGATTTTGGTGTTCGATGATTTTTCTTTGACAATCATCTAATATTCTGTAGTTTTCAATTTCCCGAAATGGTTACCTCTCACACGGGTGGATCTGATGGCTGGCATGATTGCCAGAACCAAATCAACGATCAAGATCCAATCCTTACTCATTATTTTAATTCTTAATCCAACAATTATGACTTAATCTACGGTTGATATGGATGGATCTCATTTACTTCGAAACTTAGGCTTTTGCAACTTCCAGTATTTGCAATCACTAAAACTCCTAGAGTATATTTCCCCGAAACAAATCAGATGATCATTATTCATTCTTTCGTTAGTTGGATGATCCTGGCTTGTCGAGAGGTTTTGAGAAAATCGATGACCATTAATTAATCTACAGGTGAGTGAATAGTTCTTGTTTACTTCGATAATTCATAACTTATTCCTTATTTATGACTTACTTTGTTCTTCCACTCAACTTTATCCAAGGTTCGAGAATGATCTTGGAGCATATAAATGATCATGGGTGATTGCAGGGTCCTCAACTAATATGACATTTAAAAATATCATCGAGTTTTGCATTAGAAACTGCTCATTTGGCAATGGAACATATGCCAATTGTAGATTTTCTTGGCGGTTGACCATTGATGGTCGGTGTATATTGTGTAACCATATCTTGAGTGTGGTTTAGTCCTTCACCCAAAATTTGCAATTGAAGTTTTACGATTGTTGGTGGATCGCCATAGTAGTCGATCTTTGAATCGATGAGATTTGACTGTCTAGACTAGTTGTGGGATTGAAAATAACTTGTTGTTTAATTCTCCCTTAGTGCTCCGCAATCAATCCCTTCTCGTGATCTAGATCTTGCTATCCAACATTCCTAGTTTGTCCTATGGGGATTTTGATCATGATCATGTTTCTGCAATGCACTTTCCCTTCTGAGCTTCATGTGTGTCATCAACCGTTGAAATCAATGACAATATGTCCAACAATCTCCCCATTTTTCATTGAGGGAAACACTCTAACTTCATACAAACTCCCCCTTTGATGATGCTTTTCTCTATGAAGTTACTCTCCCCCTTTGACATCAATGGGAAAGGGTTTCTCCGCCTAACCATTCATTTTTTACTGAGGCTCTTGAATTAATCCTAATTTATGTCGGACATTTTCAAAAGTACTCCTAGGAAGAGGTTTTGTGAAAATGTTTCCAATTTTTTCTTTGGTGTCTAGATATACTATTTTAACTATTTTTTGGGTGACCTGATCTCTTAGGAGATGGTATTTAATTGGTATTTGTTTTCTTTTCGAATGCATGAATGGGTTTTTAGAGATACTTATGGCACCAGTGTTTTCATAGTTAATAATAATAGGATCATTATATTTTATTTGTAGGTCTTCTAGATTTTGATTCATCCAAATAACTTGCGTGCAACAAGATGCAACAATAATGTATTATGCCTCTGTTGTAGAGAGTGATGTGGGTGTTTTTTTCTTTCTTGACCATGCTACCAGAATTTTTCATAAGAAAAATTCTCCTCCACTGGTTCTATTCCTATCATCTATGTTACCTACCCAATTTGTATCAGTATATGCAGTTAGATTGAAGTATTTATCTTTTTGATACCATAATCCTAGTTCTAGGGTACCTTGAAGGTATCTGAATATTATCTTTACTAATTTTAAGTGGGTTTCTTTAGGTGTAGATTGAAATATCCCCAGGAACCCTACAACTCGCATGATGTCAGGTATTGTTGTTGTTGAATAGAGAAAACTTCCAATCATAGATCTATACATTGTTTGGTCTACTTTTGGTGAGTCATCTTCTAGACTTAGTTTACATCCAATGACCATTGGAGTACCCATATGTTTGTTGTCTTCCATTTGGAATTTCTTCAACATTTCCTTGATATATTTTTTTTGTGAAACAAATATTCTATTTTTTGTTTCATTTACTTGTAAACCTAAGAAGAATGACAGTTCTCCCAACATAGAAATTTCAAACTCTTCTTGCATTTTGGTTGCAAATTTTCTTCTTAGTGTAGTGAGATTACTATGAAATATCATGTCATCTACATATAGTACCACAACAATCATTTTTTGATCCTCAATTTTGATATATAAGTTGTTTTCAGTAGTCCCTCTCTTGTATCCTTGTTTTTGTAGATATTCATCAAGAGTAGAGAACCATGCTTTGGGGGCTTGTTTAAGACCATACATAGCCTTTTTCTGTTTGCACACATATTCATAGTTTTTTGAGAACATAAAACCTTATAGTTCCTCAACATAGAATTATTCTTCTAGTGTTCCATTAAGGAATGTTAATTTGACATCCATTTGATAGACTTTGAATTTTATGAAGCATGCAAATGTTAGGAACATTCTGATTTCCTCAAGTCTTACTACTAGAGTGAAATTTTATTCAAAATCAATACCTTCTACTTGGGAATATCTTTTGCAAACTAATCTGTCTTTGTTCTTCATTATTTCCCCATTTTCATTTAATTTGTTCTTGAATAACACTTAGTTCCTATCACATTATTGTTCTTGGGTCTTGGAAATAGTTCCCAAGTCTGACTTTTCTCTATTTGATCTAGTTCTTCATTCATTTATTTTATCCAATCCTTACTTTTGACAACTTCTTTAACTGATTTAGGTTCAATTAGTGATAGCATTGCTTGTTCTGAGTCAAAATCTAGTTTCCTTCTTGTTTCCACTCCTGCACTTTTATCTCCAATGATATGGATTTTAGGATAATTCTCGTGAACTCTTTTTGTTGGAGCTCTTGGCAAGGGAGTTTCTTTATTGTCTTCTTCATCAGTGTGAGGTTCATTTTCCTGTGTTTCATCATCATCTTCTTTTTAAGATTCTACATCATCATTCTCTTGTTGAGATTTTATATCATCATCTTTTTGTTGAGATTTTTTATCAAAGCCTTGGGGTATGCCCTTTATTAGATCATCTATTTTTACATTTTCACTTTCCACTATTTTTAGTAGTTTGAGATTAAAACATTTGTAATCCTTTTTATTCGATGAGTATCCTAAGAATATTACTTCATCAAATATTGGGTCAAACGTTCCTAGGTTATCTTCATCATTCTTTGTGTAACATTTACTTCCAAAAATTTTAAAGTATTTTACAAAGGCTGGCCTCCCAAACCATAGTTCATAAGGGGTTTTTTCATGATTGGGTCTCAACTGAGCTCTATTAAGTGTTTGAATTGTTGTGTGGATTTCATCTCTCCAAAATTTGTCTGGAACTTCATTTAGCATAGTTCTTGCAACTTCTTGAACTGTTCTATTTTTCCTTTCTACCACTCCTTTCTGTTGAGGATTCATGGAAGATGAAAATTGTCTTTTGATACCATGGTTTTCACAGAATTGAGTGAACTCTTTAGAGGTGAATTCTCCTCCATTTTCTAATCTTAGACACTTAATTTTTAGATCTGTTTCATTTTCTACAAGGGATTATATATTTCAAATTTCTCAAAGGCTTCTAATTTTTCTTTTAAAAAGAAAACCCAGGTCAATCTTGTGTAATCATCAATAATCAACATAAAATAATGTTCACCATAAGTGATTTTGGTTCTGGTAGGTCCACATATTTATGTGTGAATAATATCTAATGGTTTAGTTGTGGAATTCTCTTTTGTTTTGAACCTAAGTCTTGTTTTCTTCCCTATTTGACAATGTTTACAAATAGGATCATATGACTTAATCACTTTTGGAAGGTCCCTAACCGCCTCCTTTTTATTGTCTTTAATCAAGTTGTCAAAGCTTAAATGTCCCAACCTTCTATGCCATATCCAAATTCCATATACTTGGCTTAAGAAACATTTTTCTTCTTCTTTTATATCGAGGATGTACACATTGCTAGATGTTCTTGGTGCAATTGCCACTATGTTTCCAGTGTCCTTTTTTTTATTTCACATTTCTAAGAATCAAAAGTAAGTATGTGATCCTGATCAAAAGTCTGACTTAGACTTAGAAGATTTGGTTTGAGATTTTCTATCAAAAGTACATCTCTTTGGTTTTATTATTTCCTAAACTAACAATGCCTTTTTCCAGTATCTTGGCTAACATATTATCTCCAAAAGTTACTTTTCCTTTTCCCTATTTATTTAACTTGAGAGATTTACTTTGTTCTCTAGTCATGTGTTTGGAACATCCATTGTCTATATACCACTGACACTCTTGATTTTTCGCATATAATGCTACATTGCACTCTATTTGATTTTTCCTCTATTCTTTTTTATTATGGGGAATATTTGTCTTTTTATCATATTTTGGAAATCTACAATCATGTGTTTTATGACAATAGTTGTTGCATTTTTGGAATTCACTATTGAAATACTACAAAGGAGAAAATGATTTAGAGTTTCTCTTTTATTTATTGTACATGTTTTTCTTATATCTTTGGACATTTATATTATTGTATTGTCCATAATCTTTCCAGTGTACTACCTTGTGTCCAAAATTATTGCAAGAGTAACAATATCTAATGAATAGATATTTATTAGGGGTATTCCTTCTGGTTATTGTATTCTTAATATCATTTTTTACTTTAGTGGAGAATATTTATTTCTATTTATGTGGAACAATGTTAAATGATATCATATTTGCCTTATTATCTTCTCTTTTTAAGGAGCCCTTCAGAGCATCTACATAACTAATTGGTATTTTGGCATATCCTTGTGATGTAGAAGTTGAGTCTTGGGTGTATCCCAAACCAGTCTTGTTGTTTGGTGACCTTTTACTACTGAGAATTTCATCCAAGATTTTTGAAATACTTCCAAAGTTTGATCTCTTCTTTTCTTTCTCAAGTTCACGTTTTACCAACATAATCTCAGCTTCTAGTTTCTCACATGTTTGTTTTTTTATGACTAAGTTATTTTAAAATGAATTCTTTAGTTTTATTACCTTCTAGGATCTGATAATTGAAATCACTAATGGTCTGTTCTGACTCCTTGATGGTTTTGGAACCTTCCCTCTCTCTTGATTTAGTAGCTTCTTTAATCTCCAGAAGCTTTCTTCTTAGTACACTGTTTTGTTTTTTAGTTTTTCCTAGTTCTTCAATTACACTAAGGATTTCTTCTTCAAAGTTTCCTTATTCTTCAAAGTTTCCTTCTTATTCATCTTATGAATGTTTATCATCTTGAGTTTTCATTCCCATAAACAAAAGATCTGAATTTTCGTCTTCACTCATGTCTGAAGATATGTTTTCTTCGTTGAATTAGAAGTTTTTCTTTTTCTTATAAAATTTCTTCTTGTATTGGTTTTTCTGGTTATGAAATTCTTCATCATTTTCCTCCTTCTTGGGATAGGGACATTTGTTAGCAAAGTGTCCAATTCTTCCACCGTTGAAACATTTGAAAGGTAACTTTCCTTTATATTTTTCAAATCCTTTATGGAGTTTCTTTATAAAGTTTGCCTCTTCTACATTTGATATATCTGATAACTTATCATTGGTGTTTTTCTCCTTCCTCATCTTTGCTTTATATGCTTTAAAGGTTGTTTCATCTTTTGTTGATTTATCATTCCTTGTTCTCATTTCATATGTTGTAAAAATTCCATGAAGTTGATCAACTGTAAGTGTGTTCAGATCAGTTCTATATTCAATTGTAGAAATCTTTGCATCATATATCATAGGTAATGACCTTAGTAATTTTTTCACAATAAGTTTATCTTTAATTTCTTCTCTTGATGCTCTGATTAAATTAACCACTTCATCTACCCTATGAAGGTACTCAACAATATTTCCTTCTTCTTTCATTTTTATATTTTCAAACTGAGTTCTATAGGTTTGTAGTTTGGCTTCCTTGACTTTGTCATATCGTTCATATACAACCTCCAACTTGTCCCAGATTTCTTTGGCTGATTTAAAATGCATAACCTTCACACATATATAATTAGTCAACCCTCATAGAATTTTGATAGTTGTTCTTGAGTTGTCATTACATATTTTATTACCTACAATGCCTTTGGGTGGAGCAGTTGGTGTAGTGTAACCATCTACAACAGATTTCCAAATATCAAAACCAAGATCCAAAAATAAGTTTTTCATTATTATTTTCCATAGAGCATAGCCTCCTCCATTGAACAACAGTGCTTTGTTGTTATAAATTCCTTCTTGTTGATCCATATTTAGGATCTACCTTCCAGTTGTTAGACTGTGATGAAGGCACCTGCTCTGATACAAATTGTTGGAATAATGAGAGGGGGGAATGAATCAATATTACCCCTTTTTAACAATTAGCAGGTACTTTTTATATTTTATTGATTACCACAATAAATAAAAAATGAATTGTATGGAAAATCAGTTATATAAATATATTCAACATGAAGTACAATTTTGTATAAAGAATAGTGAAGGACACAAATCCATTTTATATCCCCAACTCTAGGAGACACCAAACCCCTTATTTAGGGCACCAGCCCTAGGAAACACCAACTCCCTCGACTTTAGGGCAACAACCTTAGGAAGGACAACCTCCCTTTTATTTAGGTAACCAACCCTAGGAAGCTCCAACTCACTTGTATTTTACAATTTGCTTAGTAAGGATGTGAATCCTTCCATGCTCCTCCCTTCCACCCTCACTACATAAGTATCTTCAGTTTTCCTTCTTGGAATCTACTTCTTTTTATCTTCTGATATCGACTGCAGAGACACTTTATTCTCACCACTGTTTCTTGTTTTTATACTCTTTCAACTAGTGTGAGCTATGAAACATTGTGTCCCTTTGTTTGGACCATCACACCTCTTCATTAATATTAATATCATTTGTTTTTATTTATTCAAATATTATCGAAAATCCTTTTCAATTTAATGAAAAAAAAATTCATTAATCGATCATAGGATCAATTTCATTTAAATTAATTTCATGTCTTTGCAAATATTGCAAAAATAAATTATGTAGAGGCACTTCCTTCAAACCATTTACATGTGACCATCTGCAAGAAACCATGGTATTATTATATAAGCGATGTTCCTAGTGCCTTATGGCTTATGTGTTCATAACCCATGACTGGGGGCTAGAACCTAGTTCACTAGATTTCAGTGTTTGACGATTTTTGTTTAACAATCATCTAATCTTCTGGAGTTTTCAATTTCTCGAAATGGTTACCTCTCACACGGGTTGATCCGATGGATGGCATGATTCCCGGAACCAAATCAATGGTCTAGATCAAATCCTTACTCATTCTTGTACTTCTTGATCTAGCATTTATGACTTAATCTATGGTTGATATGGATGGCTCTCATTTACTTCGAAACTTTGGCTTTTGTGACTTCTAGTGTTTGCAATCATTAAACCTCCGAGAGTGTATTTCCCCAAAATAGATCGAACGATAATTATTCATTCTTATTTTAGTCGGGTGATCCTAGCTTTTCCATAGGTCTCGAAAAAATTGACGACCATGAATTAATCTTTAATGTTTCGAAGAAATTTTTTTTGCTTGGAACACTAACTGATCACTGATTTTCTTATGTATGTGTGTTTGTTTGTAGGTTTTCTTCTTGGTATGGTTTTAGTGTTTATATTTCATTTATTAATATTAGATCTGAAGATAACAATGGAGATGCAAGATAACACAAGATATGTAACCAAACAACATAGATCTTACCTTTATTGATATAATAAGAAAGAACCTGATACAAGAAGGATGCAAATCTGGAATAACATCAGATAGCTCCAATAGATAAGATATGAGATGCTAAAAAATTCTCCTAATAATAAGATGCAAGCCTCCAAATGCTAGATATACATTGAAGTTCAATACAAGAAGAACTAGGGTCAAGTCCCAAATCATCCTTGGTTGATGGAACGTCCTCCTAAAGAGATGAGAATACCCAAGTTTCAACCTAGCTGAAGGAAGTCTCCAAATGGATCCAAAATCCATATAATGATAGATCGAGGCAACCAGATGCCCTCCCTGAAGTCCCAAGTCCATATGACAAGATATGCTCCTCCAAATTGTTGAATCCACAATCAAGACTGCGCCCTCTTGAATATTGTTAAGTTCAATATTTCATCCCTGATGAAAGAGGCCTCCAAATACCTTGAAAATCCCTAGAAAGATAGATCGGGTCACTGCAAATTACTAGGTGAAATCTCAGGGTCAAATCTTAAGTATAACCACTCCAAACTGAGTAGACATGAATCACAGTAGCACCCTTCTTCCCTCCAAAATATGCCAAAGCTCTAGATAATTATCGAGCAATAGTAACCCTCTCAAAATATAATAGATCTAATGATCAAGGCCCTACAAGAAATACCCAAGTGCTAGAATGTCCAAAATCCTTGTCAATCACTTGGATCGAACTTCTCTCCAAAGAATGATGCATCCCCTTGATGGAAACCATAACGGGTACAACCTGTTGCTATCCTGGATGAGTGATTGTACCTATGAATGTTACAGAATGGTGTGGGAGGAGTATTGCATCCCTGAGACCAAGCTTGGAATAATATGGGTGGAATATTTCACCACTGAGTTTTTCTCTAGGGTTTGTATTCTCAAAACCCTCAAAACTGTGTGCTCAAGAGCCCAATAGAAAAATGCATAGCAATCCAAGATGAATGAGAGGTGTGCCCTAAGATTTCCTTTATAACTCTTTCTATTCCTATGTTGAGTTAAGTTAACCCTTAGGTTGAACTCCTAACTCAATATCAAGTGCTCTAATCCTCCAGTGAGTTACTATTTACCCTTCCAAGTCAAGTTCAAATTATAACATTGGGTTTAGCTGAACTTTCCCCATGCTACATGAGACTATAGTCTAGTGGGCATGACTAGACTACCGAGTCTCTCCAAACCTCTTCCTCAAGAGGTGGGGGAAATTACAGTCTCCTCTGCTAGAAATTTCTTGTCCACAAGTAATTTTGAACCTGTATCATGTATCACCTATTCACTCTCTCACGTAGCATCCTCAATAGGCAGATCCTTCCACTTGACCAAGAATTCCTTGATGCTTCTCCTTCGGATTTTCTTCTCCTGAACTTCTAGTATTTCCTTCAGCATTAGTACCAACTTCCCCTGTTCATCTAAGGGTGGCAGTACCTCTAGTGGGTTTATGTGTTGGATGATGGCCCTATTCAAGCATGACACATGGAAGACATTGTGAATTTTTCTACCATGTGGAAGCTCAAGTTCATAAGCCATGATCCCTACCTTCCTGTTGATCCTATAGGGTCCAAAAAATTGGGGTTGGAGCTTATTTTCTCATCTTCTTTTGATAGAATCATACATATACAGTTGGATCCTTAAGTATACTATGTCACCAACCTCAAATGTCCACTCTACGCTATGCTTTTTCACCTGGACCTTTTGCTCATTTTGTGCCCTTTGCAAATGATCTTTCAATTCCCTCAGTATGTCTTGACTTTGTTGCACCCAATCCTGTACCATAGGAGCTCTTCTATCACCAAAGGAAATATATACAAAGGAGAGAGGGTCATAATTGTACAAGGCCCTAAATGGATTCATACCGATGGAAATGTGATGAGTGGTGTTGTAATAGTATTCTCCCAGGTGTAGCCACCTAAACCATTCCTTCTGCTACCCTGCTATGTAATTTTTGAGGTAGCCTTCCACCCACTTGTTGACTATTTCAGTCTACCCATCATTCTGAGGGTGGTAAATGGTGCTAGGGTTCAAAGCCATACCAAACAACCTGAATAAATCCTGCCAAAAGGTGCTCATAAATTTGCTATCCCTGTCACTAACAATAGTCTTGGCCAACCTGTGTAGCCTAAAGATCTCCCTAAAGAACAAATAATCCACCTATGTTTCCCTGAAGTGTGTGGAAATGGAGAATACATGTGAAAACTTAGTTAACCTATCCACCACCACGAAACTACTTTCTTTCCCCTGTGCTCTTGTAAATCCTGTGATGAATTCCATAGATATGCTCTCCCATTTGTGATCTAGAATAGGTAAAGGTTGTAATAGTCCTCTTGGATGTGTATGCTCATCCTTGTTTTCATTGAAAGTAGTGCACTCTTTGATGTGTCACACTACATCTTCTTTGAGACTCCTCCATGAAAACCTTTCTTGTACATGTCTATATGTTTTGACAATGCCTTGGTGCATTGCGACCAGTGAATCATGACATGCTTGTAGTATCTTGGCCTTGAAGGCTGAATCAAAAACCAAGAAAATTCAGCCCTTGTAGTAGATGATGTCATCTATGACTCTGAAGTTGTCATCCTATATTTTCCCATCCAAAAAATCACAAGGGAACTGGTTTTTGGAGTATTCCACCAGAAGGTGGGCCTTCCATTCAACTGAAATATTGGTCATGGCATAAACTGATGGCCTTTTGGATAATGCATCTATAACTATGTTATTCTTCCCCTTGAAAAAATCAATGTCAAAATCATATGCCTATATCTTGTTGAACCACTTCTGTTGTCTCTCATTTAATTCCTTATGTTGCAAGAAGTACTTAAGGATGTCGTGATCTGATCTCACTACAAATATTTCCCCTACCATGTATTACCTAAATTTGGCCAAGGCCTACATGATAGCCGCATTTCTTGATCTTATATAGTGTAAAGAATCTTAGGGCCCCTCAATTTTTGGCTCTCATAGGATTGTGGGTTCCTATTTTTCATCAGTATGGCTCCAATGCCCTCTTTGGATGCATCACACTCCAATGTGAAGGGTTGGCCAAAATATGGCAAGGATAAAACTTGGTTGGTGCTCATTACCTTTTTCATCTTGTCAAATGTAGACTATGCCTCTTCACTCCGTCTGCAAGCTCCTTTCTTGGTCAAATATGTCAAGGGTGCACAAATTTGTGAGAAACCCTTGACAAACCTTTTATAATAACTACAAATTCCAAGAAATCCCCTCAACTCTGTAAGAGTCTTAGGTGTGGTCCATTCAAGTATCCCTTGAACCTTCTCTTGGTGTACTTGTACCCCCTTTACTCCAATGTTGTGCCCCAAGTAGAGGACCTCTGTCATCCCAAATTCACATTTGGACTCCTTGGCATACAAGGATTGGTCCTCCATGATAGTTAAAATATGTTCCATATGTTGAAGGTGCTCTGTAATGATCCCAAGCCATTATGCAAGGATCATCACTGTTTTGGTGTCTTTTTAAAACTTTTAGATGTGTTTATATGTGTGTATGCAGCAAATAACAGAAAGAGATAACCATGGAACATACCTCAACCATATGCAATAAGATAGACAAGACAAAACATCTCAATTCTTCT
>JZKD02S1815825.1:5973-19928 GCA_000966675.3 Picea glauca
TTATACGATTTAACTCGTTTAAATTTTAATTAACAATTTATTATATAATTAAGAAGTCGTGAATTTATATTCATATTTTAATTTAATTTATTTAAGTTCAAATGACAAAGGCATTAGTTATTTAAGGACAATGACCTTTTTTGAAAAGCTCATTTTATCTATATTCACATCTTTTCTTTTTAGTCACATTAATATATTATTTTTTATTAATTTTACTTTTAGACAAATTTTTTCATTTAACTCAACCATAGTTACATGAATTGTATTGAAAAAAGTGAGTTGTAAATAAACCTTCCCCACAAAATGACTAACTTATAATATTTTATTATATCTCTCACGAGGTCCCTTTTAGACCTAAAAATTCCTCTAATGAATAGATGACAAACATAAAGCATAATTTAAACATTGTCCACGATAGGAAGAAAAACTATGCAAATAGGAACAAAGTGTTTAGAGCTTTTAAAGTGGGTGAACATGTGTTTTTAAACGTGAAGGGAAAGAGAAGTTCACTAAGATTGGGAAGTTTCCCAAAGTTGGAACTAAACTATTGTGGGCCTTTTGTAATATTAGAAAAGATAGGGCCAGTTTCATACATATTAGAATTTTCTGCATCCATGAGAGTGCATAATGTATTTCATGTATCATTATTAAATATATATGTTCCTAACCCTAACGACATACTTGATTGGAATATGATCCAAGTGGAGCATGAAGGGGATTTATGGGTGGAAGTAGTACGCATCCTGGACCAAAAGGTCAAATTTCTTATGAACAAGGCCATAGGGATGGTAAAAGTTCAATGGACTTGCTACGATCCTGAAAATGATACATGGGAGCATAAAGAAAAAATGTGAGCAGAATGCCCCTGATTTTTTGACAATTTTGAAGAAAGCATAATGCAAGACTCCATTTTGAGCAGCTAGAGTTCTAGAGCCACATCTCAAAGTTATAGCCAACTGCATTGGGGACCTTGATAAAAGAATGGCTCATTCCTTGGGATAGTCTTGATAAAAGGATGGTACACCCCTTGGGTTATCCATGATAAAATAATGGTGCATTCCTTGGGAAAGCAAGTTGATAAGAACATGAGATTTTGGTTGGAACAGTTCATGGAGTTGCTAAAGTGTAAAATTTTATTTTATAAGTATTGTGATTTAAATTTGAATATATGTATATTGCAACGGTGTGCAACGAGGATGGTACACAATTGTAGGGGAGGGGGAATTTAACATCCCCACAATAATCCCCAGTTTAATTAATGCTTAATTTAGATATAATATGTGTCTATGGCCAAGCGATGGAATACGTGAATTGTATTTCTTTGTTTTTGATCCAAGTGGATATTGGTGGCCACCCACCTATTCCAACTGACTCCTTTTGACAGTTTTTAGTTCAACATGTTTCTCTGTAATGATGATATTTCTTTGTAATTTTACGTTCTTCACTTCTGGGGCTATCCTGAAGCCCTACACAACATCTAAATGGATATTGGTGGCCACCCACCTATTCCAACTGGATTATTTTGGAGGTTTTCATGTTAGTACATCTTTCTGTACTTCCAAGGTCATTTTGGGGCCCTAAACAATGTTTTTTTGGCTTGCAACAATAAAAATATAGAATAAGTCAATGTTTGACATCATAAGGTGTAGTTCTCGAAAATACCTTTCCAACAGGCTATTACATGCCTAAAATGGAGGTCTTATGCAAAAGTTACGACCCCAGGAATTTGAGGTACCAACTTACCCATCGGGGCCTACATAACTTTTGGTGTTTCATCTCCTAGGGTTAGGTTTTTGGATGTGTAGGGTTTTATCATTCATGAGTAATGTTAAAAAGGACTTTGGAGCCTCATTGTAATCATTCTTCTCAAATAGGTGCATGTAGAAGCCACATCTTTTCTTAAATATAGCTACCACCATTCGAGCAAGTTGTTTTCAATTCTACAGTTTTACAATTTCGACCTATTTTATTTATTCAATAGAATTTATTATTCACTAGATATCTATTGTTTTTCTCCATATATTTGTTCTATTGTATTCAGTCTATTACTTATTTCATTCCGCTCATAAATCCAGATCATTTTTAATAATAAAATGTGATGTCAAATGGTAAGGGGACATGGAAAAGAGATGGGGGATAAATTAATGCATAAGAGAGGGCTCTAGGATAATGGTTGAGAGGAGTTCAAAGGGGGAATTAACCATGTATATCAATTCCACCCATTTTCCTAAAACATTTATTTGTATATGAACCTTCTAATTTTTGGTTGAGTGTTCCCAAAGCCAATCATTGAATACATGTAAGAGGGTGGGTGTGAGTGGTAACATCCAAAATTTATTCATCACATGGTGGTTGAGTACAATCCACTTGGGGAAGAGTGTGAGTCAATAAAGGAAATCCAAAGAGAGTAAATTCGTATGGGAGGGGCAACAGTTTTAGATCGTCAAGTTTTTTGCATAGGGAGCAATTAGATAGCAAGAAAGAGAGATTGGAGTTGGTGCATCCATGGAGGGTGAATTCTAGAGCATGTTGGAGCATATCTGGAGTGTTTTGGAACTGGAAAATGAAGAGACGGGATGCCAAGATTGAAGAGTGAACTTTTGGGTGAGTTTCACTATAACAACAAGTTTTTGTTGTTGGTTTGTTGGTCATTTTTCCTAGAAGCATTTTCCCTTCAATTCCCAACTAAAATATTCATGGTTACATGTTCCATAGAAACCATGATAAATGAATGGGAAACTCAAGGGACTGAGATCGGTCAAGGGGTATGTTCCTTTGGTTGGGTAGGTCAAGAGGAACATAGCTGGTGGACAATCAGGATAGCTACAGGAAGATATCAGTGGTCTATGAGTTTTTCTAAGCTGTGAATGGATAGTTAGAGACCATCCTCTTTTATGGATTACTAGCCTCAGCTCGGGGGTGACTATGTTGGAAATACTGAGAGGGCGGGGTGAATCAGTATTACTCTTTTTCAAAAATTAGCAATTACTTTGATATTTTATTAATTACCACAATAGATCAACAATGGACTTGTATTTAAAATCATTTATATAAATATAATTAACAGGAATTACATGGTTTTATAAAGAATAATGGACACTAATCCTTTTTAGAGCATCAACTCTAGGAGACACAAATCCCCTTCTTTAGGGCACCAACCCTAGGAAGCACCAACTCCCTTGTTTTTAGGGCACAAACCCTAGGAAGCACCAAATCCCTTGTCTTTAGGGCACCAACCCTAGGAAGCACCAATTCCCTTATCTAGTAAAGGATATGCATCCTTTCTTTCTCCTCCCTTCTACCCTCACTCCATAAGTATCTTCAACTTTCCTTCTTGGACTCTGCTTCTGCTTTTGATCTTCTTATATGGACTGCAGAAACACTTTATTATTCATTGTTCTTTCTTGCTTATATAGTTTTCCAACTAGTGTGAGATATGAAGCATTGTGCCCCTTTGTTTGAAACATTGCACCTCTTCATTTAAATTAACAATAATACTTTTGTTTTTCCTCCACTATTATGCATACATTATCATGAAAGATTTTCAATTTAGTGAGAGGGATTTTCATAAATCGATCACAGATGTGGATCAATTTATTTTAACTCGATCCCATGCCTCTGTATCTCATTCTCAAATTAAATTGATCAAATCTAAGATTTTTTATTATCTCTTTAATGCATTGCCAGTATTGGATTACTTAAGATAAATTAGGACAAAGTCCAAATCCTATCTAGTCCAACATTCCTTCTTAACCAAGATAAAACTATTACTCTGTGTGTTAAATTTCACACAAAAAAACTTCTCGATCTCTATTCCATATGACCAAAGGAGGTGGCTAGGCATTAATCCAAACATTTTCTTAATCACTTATCAAGATCAATGGTCGCATTTTAATTTGGACGCTAATATGGGTGTATGTCATTTACTCCAGAAATTCAGAGATTCAGGACTCTAGGATATTCGAAATCTGAAGTAGTTCAATCCCTCTGAAGGTTTACCTACCAAATAAGTCATAACATGATGATGCCCACTTGCTATCAGTTAACATATCATGCTTACTCTATCCTTCCACTGCGCTTGATCTAACATTCATGAGAGAACCTGGATGATCTTATATCAACGACCAACATTAGTTCGCAACTTCGTCCTCCATCTCTTCAGGCATTTTTCTAGTAGGAGAAGTTGAAAATCCTAGGAGGATCTAATCCCGAAGTGACATGGCTTGCTGATGTCACTCAATATGACGTGGACCCTAATTCGGTGTGCCACATGTCACCCTAATTTGTGACTTTCATAGACCTTATGTGTCATATGTATTTTGATACTTGTCATCATATGATTGGGCCATGTGTCATCTATTGTTGACATTGTCCTTTTGATGTAGGCCTATTGATGTGTCATATGTCCTCCTCCTAGATCTAATAGTCGTAGGTTCATCTAAAGTTTCTTATTGATCTGACGATTGTCATTTCTTCGGGAATATGACACTTTTGATACATCGATCTAGTTCTCCTGAATTGGAAAAGTGCCTAATAGATCTATCACCATAGATCTTTCCTGTCTTGCTCCTATGGCCTTTGTTTATTCTGAAACTCCACGGTTTGAGATTTATTGGTTCATCTTAGTTGTTTATCACCAGATTAGGTCAAGGCCAAAGTTGACTGCGCTCTGACATGTTTTACTCCAGATCAACGATTGACGGGATTTCTTAATCTGACATTCGAAGGTAGTTCATTACTCCAGGGATTCATCCTTTGGCTAAACTTACCTATTCTACTTTCCTTTTTGCCGGAGTGGTCAATGCCAAAGTTGATCATCTTCTTTCCTTTAATTTGATCTGACGGTTCCAATATTTTCACTCCAGACCAACAATTGATGTAAGTTTGTGACTTCAGGGCTTCAGCTTTCAGGTAAACTTACTTGTTCTAGGTTCCTTTTTGCTGGAGTGGTCAGTGCCAGAGTTGAACACCATTGGGCCTTCCTATCCTCATCCAATGACCACCATGCATTTCCCAAATCTGGTGGCCCTTATTCACTTCGAGACTTCAGGGGTTTCAATGCTTTGTGTCTTATGGGGTCCTCTTATCCTGTCCTTTCACTTGGTTCTATATGACAATCACGATAGATCCTGAGCTGATCTAATGGTTGAGATCTCACTTGAATTTCCTTTGTTATCTCCTATAATAAACTTGTCATTCACTTTCATTTCTAGGTGATAGCATAGTCATAAAAAAGTGTCTTTTTTATAATTTTTGTGGTCTATGATCTCCAAGCATAGAAAATAAATTGTAAAGTCCCAAATAAGTCGATTTGACATTTATTGTTTTCAAAAAATCAAAGAAGATATTTTCGACAACAAATGTTGTTTTAAAACCAAGGATAAGTTGTTGAAAATTCAAAGCTTTCGGCAACAAAACTACATTCCAAAAGACAGGGGAGATGACGAAAGTACAGAGCAAAGTTTTAGATAGCACATCAAGCGATCCTGAATGTGGATTGAAAGACACATGTCATTAGCACATAATGACCGCTTAAGTGTATTTTTCGCATTATCTCACGTTCTCTGCCACCATTTATGTAAATGATTATGCAGATCATGTGAGGTTTTTGATGTCTCGTCATTTCATAAGACTGTTCAGCCATCATTTCACTCATTCCCAAATCTTGTCTATATCATCCTTACGGTCATCATTCAAATTCAAACCCACGAATTTTGAATGTCTATAAACGATGCTTCTTACCATCGTTTGAGCATACAGAGTTCATCCCTCATCGCCAGCATTTCCTTTCCACTGGTAATTTTTTTGTCTTATGATTTCTACAGAATTAACGTGTGTTGTGAAGATGGGTAAGAAACGAGGTGGTTCACTCCTCAGGAAAGAATTGGATAGCATACAGTTTCTACAGTCTCATCCAGAGATTTGTCAATATTTCTCAGATGCAATTTGTCTCAATTATGTGGAAAAGTTATAGGAAGGATACCACCAGGGTATCACAGAAACTTTTACAAAATCCTATGATCGAAGAAAGGCCAAAATTGGCCCTTTGGAGATACAAGTCGATGAAGAAACCATAGCTTCTGCTACAGGCATGCCAAGGACAGGGTGAAAATGGTTCAAGACCACAGTCACCAAGAATATGGATTTCAGACCCTATTTAAAGCCTGAATTCCAAGACATCACCTGGAACAGGGAGATTCCTACTTCTTATCTGGAGGAGAAGTGGCAGGTTCTTCTCAAACCATACAATTATACATAACTACAGAAGGAAGGTATCACAGGGCCATGCTGTATCATTTCAAGTTAATGGACCATTTTATAGGTAATACACCATTAAATATGTCATTTTATTTCTACAAAAGTCTTACTAAGATGTGCAACAGATTTCAGGATGAACCAAATAGCATTTGGAATGCCCTTTGTCATTTTGGTCTGATAAAGATCATCATTGTAGAAGAATTAAGGAAGAGAGAGAGAACATGGGAACACTTTATGTTTTGGGGAGGTTTTCAGTTAGAAACTCAACCTAATAAAGGCAAAAAGAGATCAGGAAAAAAGTCACCAACTCCTCGGAGGAGAGCCATCAACCTTAATCTCCCAGAAGAAACATCATCCAACTCAAGAGTCAAGAAGGAAAAAAAGAAGTTGATTTTCAAGGAAATTGTAGAGCAAGTTTCAACTCAGCAAACCAAGAAAACCAATGTGCTAGACCTACCTTACTCAGACTCTGATTCTGAGCTAAATAAAGAAGAAGTCCCTACTGAGCAGAACATAGATTTGTCTATGGAGCAAGCACCAGAAAAAGAGATGTTCACATGTTATGAGGAAAGTGAAACCTCAAGCAACAAAAAATCAAAGAAATCACAGAAGATTAAGGAGTTGAAAGAGATAATAGCATAGTAGAAAGTGCTAGAAAGGGTGATAAAGGATAGATATAAGACTCTATCAGAGAATTTTGCAGAAACCAATGCATCTTTTGAAAAACTGGCACTTGAAAGTGTAAAGGAAAAGAAGAAGAATAAAAATATCACAAAAGATTATAACATCTTATGGTGGTTAGCCAAGCGTTTGAAGAGAAAAATCAAAAAGTTGAAAACAAGAATTGGTACACATCCAGATTTGCAAGTTCTTGCATAGGTCGTTGTAAATTTGTAGGGAGATTAATTAAGACAATCAAGGAGAAGACTTTTTTTTGAAGTGATTACCTTTTTGGCGAACCCGGGCTTTTCGACAGCATAATCGGCATAATAACACATAGTTAGCTGCCGAAAATCAGGACTTTCGACAGCTAACTTGCATTTTTCAGGACAAAGGAGCTGATGATAGCGCAGACACGGGAAAAATGATAGTCTTTTTTCTCAGATCGAATATTTCCTCTTCCAAATCAATTGAGGAAGGTTCCAAATGAATGATAAGATTAAAATGGATAAAGATTACCCTCTTCTTCAAAGTTTTGAGGCTTATATAAAGGATAATAGGGTCAAAGGTTATCTAATTTTGGTTAAATATTTTCCCAACTATCAAGGAAGGATTCTGAGTTACCTTATCATCTCCTTGGAGACTGCTGAAGATGTTGTAGACTAGATTATGATAAGGGTTTGACTCCTTAAGATAGGATTTGATCCTACTTTCTTGTAAATTGTTTTGATTAATACTATTCTTAGTATTTTAGATCCTCTTTGATAGGATCTTAGATTATGATGTAAAGGCTATAAATCATGTGCTTTCAAAGTAATAGAGTTTTGACTTGGAAGACTATATTATATTGCACTTTGTAAACATACCATCTTCTAATATATATTCGGTTGCAAGCTTCTTTCACTACTATTTCAGATCTTCTTGTTCATTCATTTTCTATGTTTATGAGTTGAATGTCATTTCTTAATATATGTTTATATAATCTCTTGGTGATTTTCATCTTACCTTATAGATTTATAAATAGAGGATCACAAGCATTCACTACTAGTTTTATTAGCCCATCATATATACTTCCATATATATATGTTCTGGTTAATATTGTTAGTTTCCCATCCATTTTGATATAACTACCCATCTGATAATAGCCTTTGAAATCCTTGTATACCTGAAATATACCCAAATTGTCTTGAGTGAAGAATCCAGTGAATGAGTCATTCAGTTTGATCCGACATATTACACAACATTAAAGCAATTTATAAATTTACTAGGCTTCTTTGAACTACAACCTAAGAAGGACTCCTAGAGTGATAACATCCTCCACGAAATATGACAACTCTACATTCCATATGGAATCTTGATCCAACGACTGGGAAACCATCTGAACCTCCTACTTCAGATATGTCGGTTGAGATATAATTATTCCCAACCTATGACTTCCCCTCGATATGACGGTCTTGAATTGTCTCAAAAACTACATCAACAGACAAGATTCGTACTTGATTCAATGGTTGTGATTACTCCCAAAATTCAAAAGGGAACAATCATGATTACTCCACAATCCTTTGCATAGATTTCCTTAATTGCAAAACTTTGTTTTGGCTTCACTCAATTGTGCCTTCTCTCCTTATCTTTTTCTACATTGATCCACCTTAGAGATGATCTATTAATGAGGGATTTCTATGTTCCTCACGCTATGTCTTCTACACAACCTACTACATTATCTCTCCTGAGATTTAGTATCTCACAGACATATTTGATCTTCTTGATAATGAAAATACCATACTACCATGTCCAACATTGATCATTTTGGCCCTCTTTGACATCAATGCCAACACGATAACACCATTTCCAACAGAATAGCTATTGAGATTTGGAACATGCAATCTATGGTTAGGTGGAGATTTCGTCCAAAGAATTTCATTGCACAACCATTGTTAAAAGATAACTGTTTATCTATTTTTTGTCTTGTATTTATGAGTTAAATTGTTGTGCATGATATCTATAAATGAGAATGATATATGTGGTGTTGCAATGAACTATTTACTACATTCATGTGTGTGTTTATGACGTTGTAGATGCATTTATTTTATGGTTATAGACATTAGCTAAATCTATTTTAATTCGTAGTTGAAATCTACATGAAATGAGTTAACTGTAAATGAATTAAATTAGTTCTCATAAATTTCATATTTCTGATTTTTTTCTGCACCATAATGTCCCTCAGTTGGGCTAAGGGATGTTACATATATGCTTTAAATATGCCAATAGTACACATCTCTACCTTGAAAAACATTTCCCACATTTTTCGCAAAGGAAAGTGCTTTGATACCACTTGTTAGGTACCATATCTTTTATAATAGTAGAAAACACAAATACTGCAGAAAATAACAGTGGAACAACAAAATCTAGAGAACCACGACACCAAAATAATACCTTTATTGATATGAAGCAATGTTCACTTGCCTCTTCGAGGGGGAATCCTCCAACAAATAAACTCTCTATTACAATAATTTTCAAGAAAAAACTTTCTCATTGTTGGAAGATTGGTTGTTGTCATTGATGTCAACCCTAGTCATTGGTTTTGGACTGCAACATTGATGAAGGTATTTGGACATGAAGGACAATGCACATGAAGATACAACAACCATGGATGGATAGTATACATCATGTTGTTTCCAGTGGTATGTGGCATGTCACGTGGATCCTAATGGTTGAGGAGAAATGAATTTTTGAATGTGACAAGTCGAATTTAAGAGGAAATCAGAAGTAAAGAAGGTCGGATTTCAAGGGAGGATGAAGTCTTTTGGTGATGTGTTCTAATGTATGTTATTTTCAGGTCATCTTACCATTTTCGCTATAACTTGTTTTCTAGAACGATTCAAATGGTGAAATTGCTATGGTATTGAGAAGACATATCAAGGTACCTGTGGTAAAATTTTCAATTCTTGATTCTCTATAATTATGGAGATACACTCTGTGGAAGATAGGGTTTTTGACCAGTACTAAATCTAGTCAATAAATAGGTGTTCTGGGTAAAACTATCATAACTTATTCATAGAGAATCCAAATGAAGTGGGACAAATTTCATTGAAAATATTACGGACTTTAGTTTCTTGTGTGTGATTTTCAGAATCTGATGTTAAATATTGAGTGCAGAGTATTCTGTACAAGTTTGCTCTCCTAAATAAACCATAATTGAATAAAGTCTACCATTCTTTCTATAACTTCTTTTTGGGGAGGATTCAAGGAGTGAAAATTGGAGGCGTTTTAGAGAATACATTGAGTAATATTATCTACAGGATCAGATTATTCCAAGAATTGAAGAATTACAGAAGTTGAAGAAGTCTCAGGAAGCATTATCAAGCTCTATGTGATGGTTGGTTGATGGTGATGATTTAATGTAAAGTTTTATTATCTCTCATATATTCTTGGGTGGAAGGAAGGGGCAAGGATGGAGAGCTCAACCCTCTCTCGATATTGGAGGATTGTATCTTCCTCTTGGAGGTTTATCCCTCCCTTTATATTTGGAAGTTGTAGCTACCTTTGGAAGTCATTTTTTCCCTTGAACAATAACTATTGATTATTTCTCATATATTGTGCATGGTGTATTGTGGTGTATTGGTGTAACTCTTATACTATTGCTCATTTCTCATTGGATATAATTGAATAGTTTAAGTATAAGTTGAAAAGTTTTTTAAATTGTACTTGGTACTGATTCACCCCCCTCTCAATATCAAAAATTGGTATCAGAGCAGGTTACCTTCAGTACAGTTTAACCACTGGAAGGAAGATCCTAAGAAGAAATGGAAGACAAAATTTCAAATGGGATTCCACCATTTGATGAAATCAATTTTGAATACTAGAGTAATAGAATGGAAACTTACTTGAAATCTCTTGGAGAAGATGTTTGGTTCTCAGTTGCTTAAGGATACAATGCTTTGAAGAAACCAAATACTCCAGCTCAGAAGGAAGCAAAAAGGAACAACAAATTGGAAATAGATACCATCCTGAATGGATTGACAGATTCAGTTAAATCCAAGGTGGGATCATGTGCATCATCAAAATATCTTTGGGACAAGCTACAAGACCTTTATGCAAGGGAAGAAGAAGAAGAAGAAGAAGAAGAAGTTGAAGCAAATTACAACATCTCATATTTCAAAGAAGCAAATAGAGGTTAGTTCTTTTTCTTTAATTGTGAAGGAGTAGGACATGTTGAATTTGAATGTCCTCATCCAAGGATTGAAAGATATGACATTGAAGAAGAAAATTCTAATGAAGAAGAATAAAATCATGAAGCAGAAATTATTCAACAAGAAGATGAGAATTTAAAAAAATTGAAGCATGTTGAGATTGAAAATAGCAAGCTCAAAGACACGCATAGAAAACTAAGAAGTGAATTGGGTAGTTGTGAAAAGATAGTTGTAATCTTGAAGAAACAATTATAATACCTTGAGAGACTAAGAGAAGAAAACATTTCCTTGAAAACTCTACTCGAAGAAGAAAGAAGAACAGGAGAAGTAAGGAATGTCCAAATGATGAAGAAAGAAGAAGATTGTGATAAAATTGAATAAGAAGTTGTCTCATTGAGGAAGAGCTTAAGAAACTATCAAGTTCCAAAAGACTTAACACGTCTTGGAAGCATGGATGAAACTTCATACAAAGAAGATGCAAATACCAACAAGAAGGTTGAAGATAGATCTACACAGACGGTTGATGAGAAGTTGACCAAGATACCAGAAAGAAGGAATGATTACAAAAGAGATGAATATCCAAGAAGACCTCCTACCTTCAGGAATCAAAGAAGAGTCAATCAGTATGAAAGAAACTACAAAAGAGTAGATCATGAACCCAGATGGAATACATCACAAAGAAGGCCACTTACTCCAAAGTATCAAAATTTCTTTCTTCGTCATTGTTATACTTGCAAAAGATTTGGACATAAGGAAATTAATTGTAGAATCAATGAAAGGAACAAATACGCAAGAAACATGAATGGTGTAAATAGAAGATATGGAAATAATCGTGGATTTTTCAACAGAAGTTGTAATTCATTTTCTCCATTGATGGACAAAAATATTGTATGCTACAAATGTAATTATCTTGGTCACAAAGAACGAGATTGCAGATATATGAATGAAGATGTCCCTATGCCAACCATAGTATGGAGAAGGAAAGAGATTCCAAACAATGAAGATTATCGAATAGCATTAACTGTTGAAGAATGTAAAGAAGAAGATGAATGGTACATAGACATTGGATGTTCTTCACACATGACCGGGGATCAAGACAAATTCATCAGCTTGAAGAGAAAGGGTCGCAATGTTGCATTTGGAGATGACTCATTTGCCAAAATAATTGGAGAAGGTGTAGTAGAGCTTGGAAGAAAAAATGTTAAAGCAAATATGTCCTATTGGTTGAAGACTTGAAGAATAATCTACTCAGTGTTAGTAAAATGTGTGATCAAGGATACACTGTTACATTTTACTCCCGAAAATGTAAAATCAGAGAAAATAACTCAGGAAGATTGGTTGCAACTACAACAAGAAGACCGAACAACATATACATCCTAGACATAAAGAAGAGAGAGAAGACAGAAGCCACACAAAAGGATTCCAAGGAAGAAAAAGTCCCAAAGACCAAAAATAAGGATGAAGTATTATTGAGTGCCACATGTTCAAGGGGAGAAACCCTAAAGAAGAAGGTTATCTTTTGTCATTAAACTCAGGGGGAGAATCCCTACCCATTACCATTTATGTAAAAGGGGGAGAGAAATTGGGATCATGATGATAGGGGGAGCATGAGTGTTTCCATCAATGACAAAGGGGGAGATCGTTGGAAGATTGGTTGTTGTCATTGATGTCAACCCTAGTCATTGGTTTTGGACCACAAGATTGATGAAGGTATTTGGACATGAAGGACAATGCACATGAATATACACCAGTCATGGATGGATATTATACATCATGTTGTTTCCAGTGGTATGTGGCATGTCACATGGATCTTCATGGTTGAGGAGAAATGAATTTTTGAAGATGACAAAGTGAATTGAAGAAGGAAGTACTTGTAGGCCTTGAAGAGAATTAAAGAAAAGAATTACAAAATAAGAAAGTGTCAGGTCGGCCCTAATGTTAAAAGGAAGTGACATAAATGGTATAAATAAATATCATTACACATTCATTTGATACAAAATTCGATTTCAGAGGAAATCGGAAGTAAAGAAGGTCGGATTTCAAGGGAGGATGAATTCTTTTGGTGATGTGTTCTAAGGTATGTTATTTTCAGGTCATCTTACCATTTTTGATATAACGTTTTTTCTAGAACGATTCTGATGGTGAAATTGCTAGGGTATTGAGAAAACATATCAAGGTACCTGTGGTAAAATTTTCTACTCTTGATTCGCTATAATTATCGAGATACACTCTGTGGAAGATAGGGTTTTTGACCAGTCCTAAAACTAGTCAATAAACAGGTGTTTCGAGTAAAACAGTCATAACTTATTCATAGAGAATCCAAATGACCTGGGACCAATTTCATTGGAAATAGTACGGACTTTAGTTTCTTGTGTGTGATTTTCATAATCTGATGTTAAATATTGAGCACAGGGCACTCTGTACAAGTTCAATCTCCTAAATAAACCAGAATTGAATAAAGTCTACCATTATTTCTATAACTTCTTTTTGGGGAGGATTCAAAGAGTGAAACTTGGAGGCGTTTCAGAGAATACATTGAGTAATATTATCTATAGCATCAAAGTATTCCAAGAATTGAATAATTACAGAAGTTGAAGAACTCTCAGGAAGCATTATCAAGCTCTATGTGATGGTTGGTTGATGGTGATGATTTAATGTACAGTTTTATTATCTCTCATATATTCTTGGGTGGAAGGAAGGGGAAAGGATGGAGAGGTAAACCCTCTATTGAGATTGGAGGATTGTATCTTCCTCTTGGAGGTTTATCCCTCCCTTTATATTTGGAAGTTGTAGCTACCTTTGGAAGTCATTACTTCCCTTGAACAATAACTATTGATTATTTCTCAT
>JZKD02S1815825.1:35398-45740 GCA_000966675.3 Picea glauca
CCACTTATCTAAAAGTAATTTTTCAAGTTCTTCCTCATAAAGTGACATCCACTCAGAATGGTTAAAATATTTCCACCATATGATAGCATCACCTTTGAAACCCTAGTCTACAAAAGATTTCCACTTCTCTTTCCAGAATGACTTGTGAGAATGCATAAACTCTTCAATACTAGGGCCATCATCTCTTCCAATAAAACATATCATGCTAAGTACTTGACTATATCTGAAGACAAATCTCAAAATAGATCCACAATATCAACAATAATAGGCCAAACCATTCACCAAAATACTGAACATGAGAAATAGTCAAAACCCTTGAGGTAGGGTAAAACCATATATTAATCCTTATGGAAGGATAAAACTCCTCAAGCAATCCTTGATTGTACAATCACAATATTCTTCACTATGTTTAATTACATTGGTTACACTTCTTTATATAGCTCTCTTTATCCCCTAGGAACCTTCTAGAGAGCCTTCTCATATTTATTACATATAACTACCATAGTGGGCCTTTATTAATATAGTGGACCTAGTCCACCTTACATTGAATTACCACCTTCTACTATATTAAATGAATTTCATTAATAATACATAACCACATTCCCATTGGGTACCTCCCTAGGTAACCCATATTACCTCCCTAGGTATATTGCATATTTCTTACCCGAGATGAAGAGAATCGAGGCATGAGAGTTCATTACAACCATGAATGGAGATGTCCCTTGTCCTATTAACCCTCTGGCCACTCACAGAATATATGCTAAGGTAAACATGGAAATTATTTTTGAAACTATTCCTATTGACATCTCTAGAACCCCTGGCATCGTGGAAAATGTCTTCATCGGAGTGGATTGTTCTCCCGAAGAGATTCATATCTACACTGAATTGTTTAAATAATTTCATGACATTTTTGCTTGGTACTATGAGGAGATGTCAGGCATTGATAAACATATCATTGAACACAAGATCACAACTTACCCTGATGTTAACCTTGTTCGACATAAGCTTCGCCTAGTCTATCCTTGTAAGGCAGTGACGATAAAGGACGAAGTAGAGAAACTCATCAAAGTTGGTTTCATCTATCCAGTGAAATTAAAGGAATGGGTATCGAACCTTGTTCCTATAAAAATAAGCAAGGTATAGTCTGCATATGTATGGACTTTCACGACCTGAACAAAGCTTTCCCGAAAGACAATTTTCCAACCCCATTTATTGACCAGATTGTCGATGAATGTGCAGGTTGTGAGATATTTTCTTTCATGGATTTTTTTTTCGGGTACAATCAAATTTAGATGAAGCATGAGGACCAACATAAACAAGTACATTCGCGTATATAAAAATGCCTTTTGGCCTTAAGAATGTTGGATCCACTTTTCAATGTTGGAGCCACTTTTCAGCGGGTCATGTTGTTTCCTTTCCATGACCTCAAACACATAGTCGAGGTGTATCTCGATGATATAGAATCACGTTCTCGTAAGAGATACGATCATCCCACCCATTTACGACTAATATTTGAGAGGTGTCACTGCTATCAGATTCACCTGAAACCCAACAAGTGTAGTTTTTGTATGACATCGAGATGCTTGCTAGGTTTTATCGTGTCAACTAGAGAGATCATGGTAGATCCTCTAAAGGTTGAGGCAATAGTTCAATTGCATCCCCCGCCCACAATCCCCCGGCTTTAGAGTCTACAGGGGAAAGCCAATTTTCTTCAGCATTTTGTTGCTAACTATGACGACAGCGTGGGACATCCTAGGTTTGTCTTGGCCAAATGGTATGGGTCTAGGTGCATCAGGTAATATTGTGTATATGTAACCTAATTGGGAATATATGAGGTCGAATTGTTGGGCCTTGTTGATGGCATCCTCTTTTGATTGGGGGAAAGTGGATGCTACATCTTTGGAAATAACAGAGACGAGTGATTTAAGAAACCAATCGAGACGTTGTTCTTTGGTGGTTTTTTCTTTACATAAACTACGTTGTCGTCGCCATTCATGGATTTGGTCGACGATATGGATAGCACTGGTTTTTTTCAACTCGGAAAGAAGTTCCAAAGCAGTATCGTGATGAACTGTCAATTGGAAAAAGGACAAAAAGGACTTGGCCAATGATTCAAAGGTCACATGGGACCCTGATTTTTCATCCACATACCATTTGGCTGATGAACTAGTGAGGGTTCTTTGAAACAACCTTAAGCGGATGAAATCATCCATGATGTTGTTTGAAGAGCACCATAAGTGGAAGGTCATGACATGGTTGGCGGGGTCTTCCCCTAGTTTTCCTTCAAACTTTGGAATGTCTGAAGGCAATTTGGCAGGCATATTGGACTAAGTGGCATCATGTAAAATGGGGTCATTCGGGAGTTTGGTTAAATCAGAAATGTTGAAGGATGCCAAATATGGAAAGGGGAGATTTGGCGGAGGATCAACTCCAACCATTGTGTGTGTAGGTAGTGGACTTGTCCCTTGAGAGGAATTTGGTGGGTTTGTACTTCTTCCTTGAGAAGACATTTGACTCCCACCTCCTTATGAAGGAGGAACACTAGATGGATTTCCTTGGGTATTTGACCCAAGCAAAGTGGAACCCAGTAAATCCGATCTCAAGACAGTAACACTCACTGGGGTGTGAGAAGGTTGATTCAGTGAGTTGGAAAGACTAGGAACTCCTCCTAGAATAGGAGGTAGATTCTGCAAGCATATAGAATGATGGGGATTCTATGGTTCCCATATGGTTTTTACTAGAAAAGTGGATGTGTGAAAATGGTGACAAGAGAGAAATAAATCAACAAGATTTTTTTATATTTTTGACCTTCCCAAAATAGTATAACTCACAATTGCATGTAATCAAATGAAAATCATACATAAATCAATTTTAAAACAAGCATGTGGATAGGTGGATTTTGTCCGCATGGGGAAAAACACAAATAAATGTGTGTTTCCTAAAATATCGATCGTCCTTCCTCTCAATTTATCACTGGGCCTTCCAATAGCACTCGACAGTGGGGTCTGAAGCCAATGGAAGAAGAAATAGTGAAGGTTGAAGTAATCAGTTATAATGAGGGGTAGATGGTACATATCTCGAGAGAGATGGTGATATTTCACAATAGACACACAAAATCTAATCAAGGTAAGATTGCAGCCCACAACCACCACCTGGGTAGATGTCCTATGTTTGGCCACTAAGTACCTTGGTCAAAGTGACACATTTAGATTTTCGGCCTAAAAAATGGGTCACGGGTTGGATACCCTCACAAGAGTTGGATGACTCAAGGAGGGATGCACAGAACAACCAGACCTCGGCCTTCGACCCTTCATGGGTATCTCCCTGCCTTATGCTATAGGAACACTTGACTTAGAGGATTTCAAAGATCCCTATAATCAACTTCTATTGTTTCAAAATGAGAGAACTTGATAACGGGGGGTTATTTGGATGCCTACCCCTGAAATCCTACCTAGACTAAAATATTTCCTTTTGCACCTCTTGTGGAGGAAAATTTAGTGTGTTATTAGAAAAAATTTAGATGCGGTGGATGAAAGATTGGGGTCATGGACCAACCTCGTTTGAATTAAATTGGTGTGGATAATTTCTAAAGAAGTAGCTGGATCTTTCAGAGTTCCTTTGAAATACTTTGTGGGTACTTAAAAATAAATCTTACTTCGACCTCCACTATTCTAATAGAAATAATGTGTGTGATGAGTGGCTTTGTGTGCAAGACGATGAGAAATGTGAAAAATATTTTTAATAAGTTAAGTGTAAGATTTCATCATGTGGACTTCCCGTGGTCCTTACAAATTTTCTTACCTAGCTTACTATATTTATTTATTACAACCTTACAGAATATTTAAAGCCCTAAAGAACTAGAAATGTGGACATATGGGTCCTTACTTGATCCTTTAAACTCCCTAGAATGTTGTCTATACTAAGAAATATTTTGAAACTATCCTAGAATTGTAGACATGTGGGCATGTATGGGCCCGTTACTTTGATCTTTTAAACTTTCCTAGAGTGTTGTCTAGACTAAGAAATAATTTTTAAACTATCCTAATATTACAAACATGTGGGCATGTATGGGCCCTTACAAAGATTTAAGATAATTTTCAAAACTAAGAGGTACTCTAAGGGGGTTTTGTCCTCTCCTAAAGTTTTTTTAAGGGAGATAAAATTCCCTTTCAAACACCTTTTCTGATTCCCTATATCATACTTGGGTGTGGGGGAAGAGCATACATGAGGGTTAAAATTGATTACTAGTCCCAAATTAGTTGATTGTGTTTGAAAAAACAATAACTTTAACTCAAAGTTTTAAATGCCAAATGAGCCATCCATGTGGAAAAAAAGAAAAGAGAAGATTAATGATTCTTCTTACCCCTATGTGCTTATGTTAGCTAACCTTTCTTGTGAGAAAGGAATCTAAGTGAAGTGTGGTTTCTTTACAAAGTGCAGAAAATTAAAAACTGAAGGCAAGGGGTCCTCAAACCACTCATAAAACCCTTACAATTTTGCAAAAAATGAACTTATGTGCGGGTTGTATTTATGAAAGGTGCACATAATGCACAGATTTATGAAGGTTGTCATGCGCACAGTGTGCAGAATGCACGTCTGTGTGCCTCGAAAGCCGTGCACTTCCTATCACGCTTCGGGAAAGAAATTTCCAAGTGAAATTGTCTTTCTTTGGCTCTGAATTTGGACTTTGGAAGATTGGATTAGGCCAGTTTTGGTACCTGCATATCCAAACAATTAGAAATAAGTGCTCTCAAGACATAAATAGGGAGAAATTCGATACATGTTAGCACTCTATAAATTTCTTCGGTTGATAAAACAAACGACAGAGGTAACCTACAAACCACTTTAGAGTTGGATACTAGCCTGCTCAGCCAAGAGATGGCTCTCTCCTATCACTTGGTATTTAACAGATGAGTTTTCTTTGATAAGTCAATGGCTAGGTTTTGTTGCTTTGAAGGGCTTTTATAATTTCGCTGGCAAGGAAGGGGAGGGAGACCTAGGGATATGGAGTCAAACTTCTGAAAACAAATGGAAGCACTGACTAGTCTGTAGAACTCTATAGAAAATAAAGGATAAATGCGGCGATGAATTTGAGTTATAAATTGTAATTTGCAGAGTGTGAGAAGAAAGGAAAAACATATAACTGCAATAGAGCATTAAATAAAATGAATTCTCACTTAGTTAGGAAGAACTTAACACGGTTTAAATTGCTTAATCCGAGAGCATCACAAATGAATTATGGGCTTTTAACTATCCAATTTAAACAGAAGACAATGAAAATGGAATTTAAAAACACAAGAAATACATACAAAGAAAGAAGACGAAACTCATACCACCACCACTAGAATCTTTTCGTGGAAAATTCACGACATCTACATGTGCATTCTATTCAGCTTAAGAAAATTACATTCAAATTCCAAAGAGATTAAATCACTCTCTTACACTTCTACCAACCCCTAATACATTTATAACTCCTAATATTTATATAAGCTGAGCTCTTTCCGTTTGAAATCGATCACAATGATTATAAAGAAACGTTTCGGTTTTGAAACCGATTACAATGATAAGAAAGAAACGTTTCGGTTTTGAAACCGATTACAATGCTCAACAAGAAAACGTTTCTTGATCTAGATTATGGCTCCTTTGGCATTTCGGTCAATTAGGGATTCCTCATTTTCCATAGGATCTTGTTATGTTACTGAGGTTATAATAGGCTCCATGGTTACAACGTAAATACCTGGAAATGGGAGAAAATGGTGCATAGTTGGTGTACTGTTGAGTTTTCCATTTTTCGTGGGCATGAGAAAGTGGTTTGAGGCAACCCATTCTGAAATGCACCTGGTGATGCCACATACCTTCGAGAGAAAAACGTGGTTTAAATTTCGGGACTACCCTTCCAAATTAAACCCTGTGCAACTTCGCCTCCCAAAATAATTCTCGGTCGTTGATCTTGAGAAATCACGATCCATGATGCTTCGAACCTGATCAACTTAGAGATCCTGTCAAATTTATCCCTTTCCTGAGATATTTGGTCCCTTTCCCAGTTTATCAGTCTTCCAAACCGGTTTAGCGTTCCGCTAGATTCTGAAATCTTGATTTTACACAATAAAAATTTAATGGTGACTAACATGGGCTCCAACTGGGGATGTTATCCTCCCAGTGAGGTAGAAAATAAATCGTAGACTCGTTGCCTGATCCATTGGTATGCTCCCAAAACATGTGTGTACGTTGTTCTGACCTGTCACTAGTATTCAATGAAAACCCAAGTCTGTACACTGCTTTCAACTGAAAACTGAATGCTAAATACACCACTACAATCTAAATGTACACACTACTGAAAACCCAAACTAAAAATTGCTTGACCAACAAGCTTATTTTCACAGTCCTATCTACTCTAAAATTGCTAAAATGAATATTCAATCAAGCGATTCTAAAGTGCCAATGCAGCCAATCAAGCAATTGGCTTCCCGATTGTCCTCTACTTACATTTTTATTAAGCAAGTAGACAAATGTAAAAGATGGCAGCTGAAAACAAAAATTGAATCCAAAATTTGAGCTTATGAATGAAACAAATTCCTCCTTCACTCATGACTGTAATAGGATCGCCACAGGATATTGAAAACTATGAAAAAATATTTATTCTCGATGAACAAAAACAGAAAGACAAGCCTCTTTCATAAGTGTTTGTTGTTCTTGCTCTATTTCTTTAGCTTTGAGAACATTGTCAAATGAAATGGAATGAATAGGTTTGTCTAATATTCCATGCATATCAACAAAAACATGCATACATCCTTGGACATATTAAAAAATGACAGCCATATTATGTGCATGAAGGCTATCCTCTTGTTCATCAAACAATTCTGATTTGGTTTTATTGATCTTTGGGGATTTTACTTGAGGATTGTCATTTTGAATTTCAAATGAATGAAGGGAAATAAGTTCCTCCTCATAATATTCTTGCAAATGTGAAAATCTAACAGCATGAACTATTTCATAGTCTAGAGTTCCAATGGATGCATTTCAAAACTATGGTTTTCAAAGGAATCAAATAAACCAATTGCCTCTTCATTATCTTTTTGTATTTCTGATTGAAAAGTGGCATACATTGTTTTGTTTCTTTCCTGAAACTCTATGCCATTTATTGGTTCACTGCTTGAAGTCTCCATAGATGTAGTTTTAGAACTCTCATCCATGTCTATGCCACTTAGAATTTGAACAACCACATCATTCACAGGGGAAGAAAGACAACTTTGAAACTTTGTCTTGCTAGAAATCTTGTTGAATATCGTCATCAAGTTCAGGAGAAGGAAAACGACTTTCAACAACAATTTCTTGATTAGCTTCATCTTCAGCCAAAGGAGGGGCTACTATTTGTTTTTGGGATGAATATTCGTAAAGGGCTTCTATGATTTCATCATTCATACACCCTTCATTACCAAAAACATTTTCAAGGTACTTAATGAAATGTTCACAAAATTCACAACAATATTCAAACACCAAGAATGAAGGATTAGATTCTCCACAATACTTAAAGAATTTTATGTTGAAATCCTTAAGAGAGTATAAGCTACCTGGTTTTAAACCTTCATACCATAATCTTTCTTTCCCCTCTAGAGTATCCATAAACATTTTCATCAAACAATCCTCATGAAATTCAACCCCTAGCTTACATATGTGCATGTGAAATCTAATCAAGTGCAAGGTAGCATCATTTCCTTTCCCATCTTTGAATTTAGGCAAATAAGTTTGCCAATCTATCTTTGGAATATGATTTGGAAGGCTAGGAATATGGGAGAGATTCATTGGAGCATACCTTGCAGATCTGTAATCCATCTTGAAGCAGTGGATTCATCAATAAAACATCTAGGCCACTGAGTCTTTGGACAGTGGAGTCGCCATGAAAATTTTGAATTGTAGATTCTTGAAAATGGAGTTGCCAGGTGAATGATGTACAACCTTTCTGTGTCTGAATACTTTTCACCATCAGTAATCAGATCTGGACTTTGTCATTTATCCCTGGGAGGATTTCACCTTCACTCCTCAACAATGACACCAAAATGTTAACACTATGTAAATTTGTTCGATTGATAAAACAAATGACATAGGTAACCTACAAACCACTTTAAAGATGGGTACTAGCCTACTCAGCTTAGAGAGGGCTCTCTCCTATCACTTGGTATTTAACAGATGAGTTTTCTTTAATAAGTAAATGGCTAGGTTTTGTTTCTTTGAAGGGTTTTTATAATTTCGCTAGCAAGGAAGGGGAGGGACACCTAGGGCTATGGAGTCAAACTTCTAAAAACAAATGGAAGCACTTAATGGTTTGTAGAACTCTCTAGAGGATAAAGGCTAAATGAGGCTATTAATCTGAGTTATAAATTGTAATTTGCAGAGTGAAATAAGAAAGGAAAAACATATAACTGCATCAAAGAATTAAATAAAATGAATTCTCACTTAGTTAGGAAGAACTTAACACAGTTTAAATTGCTTAAGCTGAGAGCATCACAAGATGAATTCTAGGATTTTAACTATCCAATTTAAACAGAAGACAGTGAAAATGGAATTTAAGAACACAGGAAATACATACAAAGAAAGAAGATGAAACTCAGACCACCACCATTAGAATATCTCGTGGAAAATTCAGGACATCTGCATGTGCATTCTATTCATCTTCAAAAAATTGCATTCAAATTGCAAATAACTAAAATCGTTCCATTGCACTTCTGCCAACCCCTAATAATTTGGAACTCCTAATATTTATACAAGCCGAGTTCCTTCGGTTTGAAACCGATCACAATGATTATAAAGAAACGTTTTGGTTTTGAAACCATTTACAATGATAAGAAAGAAACATTTCGGTTTTGAACCGATTACAATGCTCAACAAGAAAACATTTCTTGATCCAGATTCTGGCTCCTCTGGTGTTTCGATCAATTAGGGTTTCTTCATTTTCCACATGATCTTGTTTTGTTAGTGAGGTTATAATAGGCTCCATGGTTACAATGTAAATACCTCGAAATGGGCAGAAATGGTGCACAGTTGGTGTACTATTGAGTTTTCCATTTTTCGTGGGCGTGAGAAAGTGGTTTGAGGCAATCTGCTTTTCATTCCAAAATGCACCTGGTGATGCCACATACCTCTAAGAGAAAACTGTGGTTTAAATTTCGGGACCGCCCTTCAAAATTAAACCCCTTGCAGCTTCGCCCCCTAAAGTCATTGTCGGTTGTTGATCTTGAGAACTCATGATCCACGATTCTTCGGACCCGATCAACTTAGCATTCTTGCCAAATTTATCCATTTCCTGCCATATTTGGTCCCTTTCCTAGTTTATCAGGCTTCCAAACCGGTTTAGCGTTCTGCTAGATTTTGAAATCTTGATTTTACACAATAAAAATTTAATGGTGACTAGCATGGGCTTTAACTGGGGATGTTGTCCTCCCATTGAGGTAGAAAAGAACTCGTAGACTCAGTGCCTATTCCATTGGTATGCTCCCAAAACATGTGTGTACGCTCCTCTGACCTGTCACCAATATCCACTGAAAACCCAAGTATGTACACTACTCTCAACTGGAAACTGAACGCTAAATACACCACTACAATCTGAATGTACACACTACTGAAAACCCAAACTGAAAACTGCTTGACCAACAAGCTTATTTTCACACTCCTATCTACTCTAAGACTGCTAAAATGAATATTCAATCAAGTGATTCTAAAGTGCCAATGTAGCCAATTAAGCAATTGGCTTCCCGATTGTCCTATGCCTACATTTTTCTTAAGCAGGAAGACAAATGTAAAAGATGGCAGTTGAAAACAAAAATTGAATCCAAAAACTAAGCTTATGAATGAAAGAAATTCCTCCTTCACTGATGATTGTAATAGGATCGCCACAATATCTTGAAAACTATGAAAAATCATTTCTTCTTGATGAACAAAAATAGAAAGACAAACCTCTTTCATAAGTGTTTGTTGTTCTTGCTCTATTTCTTCAGTTCTGAGAACATTGTCAAATGAAATGGAAGCAATAGGTTTGTCTACTCTTCCATACATATCAACAAAAACAGGCATACATCCTTGAACATATTCAAATATGACAACCATATTATGTGCATCAAGGCTATCCTCTTGTTCATCAAACAATTTTGATTTGGTTTTATTGATCTTCGGGAATTTTAGTTGAGGACTATCATTTTGAATTTCAAATGAATGAAGGGAAATAAGTTCCTACTCATAATCTTCTTGCAAATGTGAAAATCTAACAGCATGAACTATTTCACAGTCTAGAGTTCCGATGGATGCATTTTCAAAACTATGGTTTTCAAAGGAATCAAATAAAACAACT
>JZKD02S1815825.1:78637-88816 GCA_000966675.3 Picea glauca
GATATGCTCATTCGCAAGAAGATGAGTACCACAAGGATTTTAAGGCCTTTTTACAATAAACATGAATTCTAAAACCCTAGACATCCAAAAACCTAACCATAGGAGATGAAGCATCAAAAGTCATGTGGGCCCCATTGGGGTAAGTTAGTACATCAACTTCCAAGGGTCGTAACGTTTGAGTACAATATGTTTTTAGGGTGAATGATAGCTAGTTGGAAAGTTATTGATGAGGAGATTCATTTAGGGGGATCAATCAAAGCTTTCAATCATCATTGAGGTGCCCGATTTTGAAAAATTGTTGTTTGGGACCTGAAAAGATGCTAAAAATAGTAAGTTGCCAAAAAGTTATTTTTAGCCAGTTGGAATAGGTCAGTGGCCACCGAGATCCTCCTGGACAAATCCTCCCCCATTAGGAAGAAATGGTCTCCATTACATTTATTTCCCCCATCAGATGAGGAAATGTCTGGTGAATTTGTCCCTGGGTGAGCCACTTGCCTTGGTGCAGGAGCTTCCCTACTTTGACAACTTGATAAAGATGAATCCTCTACTGGAGAGTGCCCTTGACCTATGTGTCCATGATCTGATCAGTTTATGCCTATTCCATGCAATCATGGTTGAGCTATGTTGGTGTCAATTGTTCTATTATCTCCGAGGTGTCCAATAATGGTGGAAAATAAGGCCGAAGGAGGTTCACATTGAACACTAGGTGCAATCCAAGGAAGGGGGGAAGGTTGAGCTCAAAAGAATTGTCACCCACATCCTTGGTGACGGTTTATGGTCCATAATGGAGTGGACGAAGCTTCTGATGAGGCCATGTAAGGCGTTCTTTCTACAAGCACAACCAAACTTTGTCTCCCACTTGAAACTGGTGTGGCACCCAGTATTGATCATGGCATTACTTGTACTTCGCATTGGACTTCTGTAAAATATACTGAACCTGTTGGAAGATGTGTTGGATCCACTCAATGAACCAGGTGGCTTTTTCAACTTCATTTGTAGCATGCGACAAGTCTTCCTGGGTGGCTGCAATGGGTAGCACAACATCCACGAGACCCAATGGTTGAAATCCCAACCCCACCTGAAAGGGGTTGTGTTTGGTTGAGATATGTATGGCTCTATTGTAACTGTACTAAACATAGGGAAGACTCTCATCCCATGTGTGGGGGTGCTTGAAATTATACATGCGCATGATGTGCATGATCATCCGGTTGACGAACTTGGTTTGGCCATATTTCTGGGAGTGGATGGAAGTGGATTTTGTGAGCTTGGTGTCTAGTAGTGACCATAGGCTAGAACATAATGTGTTGAGCAACTGACTATACTGATATGAGATAATGGTTTGTGGGATCCCAAAGTGCACCCACACTCGTTCAACAAATATTTTGGCAGTGGCCTCCGCTATGATGCTCTTCTTGTAGGTTGCCAGAATCGCCATCTTGGAAAAGCGATCAACAACCACAAAAACAATGTCATTTCTCCACTTGTTGGATGGAATTCCAGACATGTAGTCCATTGAGATGGATTCCTAGGGCCTGTTAGGAGTAGGTGGAGGAATGTACATGCCTTGTGTCTTAGTGGTCAGTTTGGCAATAGCGTAAGCAGTGCAGGATTGGATATGCTTTTTGAAATCATGTCGAAGTTTCGACCAGTAGAAATTTCGCTGCAACACTGACACTATATTTTCCACATCAAAGTGTTCTTCCACCCAACTATAGTGTGATTCCCAAATAATCTTTGCTCGCTTTCTTGATGGAACGCAGAGATGGTCCAAATGGCACAAAATCTCGTCCTGAAGATGGAAATTACTAACATATGTGTTTGAGCCCAATATCTGGTAGGTGTTGTCGAAGCCAAGATCTGTATCATAGAGGTGGGGCCATCTGGAGGTCGCATGGCCATAAGAATCTATCACTGTGGTGAGTGTCGTGACTAGAGGTCGGTTGAGGAAATCAATGACTCGGTTGGTATGTCTTGTTTTATACCTGATGTTGAGGTGGAACTGCTGCAAATATCTGGATTACTTCTGATGGCGGACATTCTGCAATTTTCCTTATGTCTGCATGAACTGCAGCGAATTATGATCAGTGTGGATGACTGTCTCCTTCCCGAGAATGTAATATCTCCACTGGCGGTAGTGTTGCAAAATGGAGTACATTTCTTTGCCATAAGTAGGGTACTTATATATGGCATATGATAGTGTCTCACTATTATAGGCCACAGGGTGGCTGTGTTGAGTGAGGATTGTACCCACAGCATAGTCCAAAACATTTTTCTCGATCTCAAAGGGATGGTGTAGGTTAGGTAATGAAAGCACTGGGGTTGAGCACAAACATTGCTTCATATCATCGAACATTTTCTGTTGGGACAAGCCCCACATGAATTTTGTCTTACCACCACCCCTAGTTATTTGGATGAGGGCCCATGAAATATGGGAGAATCCCAACATGAACCTGCAATAGAAACTGGCAAGGCCTAAGAAGCTTTGAAGCTCAGTGAACGTAGTTGGGGATATCCATTCATGGATGACTTGGATCTTGGTTGGATCAATAAGCACACCATGTGCATCAATAATGTAGCCAAGGTACTATATCCTGTCCATGTGGAAGGATCATTTTTTCAAGTTGGCATATAGCTTGTGCTTCCGCAGAGTGTGCATAACCTACTGAATATGTTGCAAGTGTTCTTCCCAGGTTTTGTTGTAGATGAGGATGTCATCCAGATACACCACCACAAAATAGTTAGTGAAAGGTCACAATTTATCGTCCATCATCCTCATGAAATTTTCTAGGGAAATTTTCAAACCAAAGGGCATGACCAACCATTCAAAAATACCTTCTTTTGACTTGAAGGTAGTTTTCCATACATTTTTCTTCTCTAATTGGACCTGATGGTAGCTATAATTTAAATCAATATTACTGAACTATTTGGGCCCCTTGAGCTGATCAAGGAGATCATCTATTTGGGAAATCAGGTACTGGTTCTTGACTGTGATTTTATTTAGGGCCACGTAATCAATGTAGAGTCGTCAAGTCGTGTCTTTCTTCTAGACCATCACGATTAGGCTTCCACAAGGTTATGAGAAAGGTTAGATGTGCCCCTTGTGGATAAGTTCTTGGATATGACGCTTAATATCCTCATTTTCTAGTAGGGAGCAACGATAGACTGACGTATTGGGTAGCGGTGTGCCGAGGGTTATATCGATGGGATTCTTGACCTGACAATGTAGAGGTACCCTAGTAGGTGATGACAAGATGTCTTTGTATTCTTCCACGACCTTATCCACTTGCTTTTGTTGTGTCGAGAGGTCAGTCGTGGAGGCCATAGAATTGGCTGCAACCTTTCACTCACTCTGAGAGTGAATCACAAAGAATACAAACTTCCCAGTCTGATAAATGACCTTTTGCATTGCTTGGTAGAGATCAAAGAAAATAGCACTAGGTGGGACTACCTCGGGTATCTTGTACAATTTCCTTTTTAAAGTAATAATAACACTGTGAGGCATAGATTCATATACAACATGACGTTTCCATAAATAAGGTTGGACCAAACTAATATCACAAACTTTGAGGGATAAACATCACACAATACCTCATCTTTGAATGGCTTGATGTCGTATGACATGCAAGATTGTTGGCTGACGTGAAGATCCCTTTCTTGATGGAGCCATCCGATGGTGTAGGGCTACGGGTGTGGCATTGTCAACATGGCTAGTTGCTTGACGACCTATACTGAGATGATCTTCTTCCGACTACTACTATCAACGATGAATTGCAATGGATTTCCTTTCACACACATCTGTTAATGAAAGAAGAGCTCACCTTCCTCTGGCTCATCAGGCTCACGAGAATGGATCGTTGTGGTAGAAATGGTGGAACTGGGTTCCGCGTCAATGATTTTTCTCCCCTTTTCTGGTTTTGACTCTGAGTAGGAACTCACATCTGTTTCAGAGGCTTTCACCTCAACCACCAATGACTTCTTTAAGCAGCAATCAACAATGTTATGTCAGGGGCTATTATGGAAGTCGCACCACTTCCTGGTATATTTCTTCATCTTCCCATTGTCCTTCTTTTCTTGCGGCTTGGACTGGTTGTCCTAAGGTTTCCCATATTTTCGCTATCCTTTGTTCTATAGGTTGGGGATGCCCTTTCTCTGCTTCTGTTGTGTGAAGGTCCCAGACCCAAACTGTCGTGTCTTTCGTTTAAGCTTCTGCTCGATTTTGATGGCATATCGATAGGTCACACTCAAGGATGAGATGTCGAAAAATTTCATTTTTTTCTGGATGTATCTATGCATACCATCGTGGTACTTGAGCACCATATATCGCTCAGAATATTTGGTACATATCTTGGTGTGCAAGGTATGGAATACATTGACAAACTTTGACACTATTTGGTCTTTTTCCTGCTGCAGTGTGGTCCATCTTGTATACAAGTTGTCATAAATTCCAATAGGGTAGTATTGTTCCTTAATAGCATCCTTGAAGGAATCCCAAGTGGGTGAAACTATAGATAATGTGGATCCCTCTATTTCCTTTTGCTCATAGAAATTCTCCCACCAATATTTGACATGGGGTACATCCTTGAGGAGCGCAAATGTAATCATTTATCTATCGAAAATGTTGTGGACAAAAAAATACCCTTCTAGAAGGTTTAACCATTTATCTACGACATCCGCATGTATTCGACCTTCAAATATAGGAATATAAAAATCGACATGTACCTTGAAGGGGGTGGCACCTCTGCTTGAGGTGGATGTGTCACATTTTGACAATCGTTAAAGGATTTGTGCAAAGCTATCCACGATCTTGTTCCTTTGTCGCTCAAGGGTTTCCTCGAGCAAAATTTTGAAAGGATATCCTCTCTCGTCGTCTTTATTTTCTCCCTCCATGGATGGTTTCTTGGGCATGCGAGAGAAGTTGTCCTAAAGAGAAATAAGCTCGAGACCCAACTCTCTATACCCTAACTGCGTTGGGGACATGCACAAAAAAATGACAAGGAGCAGACCGCTCTGATACCACTGATCTGGATTTATGAGCAGAACGAAATGAAAATATAGATTTATAATATTAACATAGATACATAGTGAACAATAACCGAGACACAATAAAACTTGACTTCTATTAAATAAAAAATATGTTGAAAACTATAAAATGAATACTCAAAATAGGATTGCTAAAATGGTGGCATCTTATCTCTGAGAAGAGATGTGATGCTCATTCGCAAGAAGATGAGTACCATGAGGATCCGAAGACATTTTTACAATAAACATGCTTTCCAAAACCCTATACATCCAAAAACCTAACCCTAGGAGATGAAGCGCCAAAAGTCATGTGGGCCCCGTTGCGGTAAGTTATTGCATCAACTTCCCGAGGTTGTAACATTTTCATACAATCTTCGTTTAGGGTGCATGATAGCTCGTTGGAAAGTTCATGATGAGGAGCTTCGTTTAGGGGCTCATTTAAAGTCTTTGTTTGTCATCGAGGTGCTCGATCGTGAAAAAATGTCGTTTAGGCCCTCAAAATGGCCCTGAAAGTTTGGGACCCGAAAAACAGCTAAAAATAATAAGTTGTCAAAAAATTGTTTTGAGCCAGTTGAAATAGGTGGGTGGCCACCGAGATCCTGCTGGATCATTTCTAAACCGAAGAGCCTTTCCTTTCTTCTATAAGTTAGTCTTGTGTACAAACATTTTATTAGATTCCCTGTGAGATGTATATATCTTTTGCTCAGCGACCTCCCCTCCTCATTTGTAAGTTGTGGGTGTTTGTAGGTAAATACAAAAGTTTTTATGATATAATTATTGAAATTATTTCTACTACGATAATAAATCCTCTTCCTTTTCCTTATAGCTCAAAAGTTCAGATGTCATGAATATATGTTACAATGGTTTGATTCAAATAGATATTCATGTATATTATATATATATTTTACAATTGTATAGACTTTGTATATATTCATCTATGTTAGAGATATATTTATGTAAACAAAGACTATTATAAAGAAAGTAGGGAACATAATTGTTAAGTATGGTTGTTTTTTCTCAACTTTCCTTTTCTCGAGAACAAGTGAGTAAGATATACTTATCTTGTAACTACAAACTGTTTTTTCACTATAAAATATCCTATTTCGTTTCACATACAATATTTATAAGTCGTACCCCAAAAAACATATGTTCCAAGCATATGATCTATATGAAAATGAATATGAATGGTTTGAAGGATTTCCATGTTTGATGTGATTATGACAAATTATTATTCTTATTTCACCAAATACAAGAGTATGCGAAAGAAGCTTCTAAAAAATAAACAAAATAAAAAATGATGATAAAGTAAGGCTCTCATTAAAGACATTGGATATGTTAATGTTTCTTTCTCTTGGTGCACTTGATGCTTTAAATGATGTAGATTGGCTTCCATTAAACAAATAGATTCATATTTTCAATAATGTAAACTCTCATAATTTTGAAGAATAGCAAATGAATGAAAGAGTAATGCTTTTACTTATTATTTTTAATTAAAATATGTTCATTTATTATAAAATAAATAAATAAATAAATAAATATATATATATATATATATATATATATATATATATATATATAAACTTTTATTAAAATTTTACAATGATTTATGTAATCATTATTTAATCTTTTAAGATGTAAAGATTTAGCTTATTATGTTTTATGAAAATGTGTTTCATTATTATAAAATAACAATTATATATATATATATATATATATATATATATATATATATATATTACAATTGTTTATGTAATTATTATTTGATTTTTTAAGATTTAAAAATTAAAAAAAATTATATTTCATTTTTAAATTTTTTAATAAAAAAATTATTTGATTTATACATGTATAAAATTATTTTATACAATACCAATTATTTTTGTAACTTTTCATGCTTATATGATTATATGCACTCCAATTTACATTAAGACCAGCAACTTCAAATTTGATCATTGTTAGTGGCCCGATCTCTCATCATATAATTGCCACCGATGGTGACCAGCAAAGGAGGCAACGACACCTCTTTCAGATTGGGCGCTTAGAGGCACCCAGGATTGTTGAAGGGATCATTTCAGCTCCAGATTAAGAACCGCGCCACGTGGACACTCGGTCTCAGATCATGTGCATTGCTCAGCACTCAGCACGGAAGCACGGCTGCAACAATATCGCCCCTTTCACCCTCATCGGAACCCAGGTTTCCACACCACCCGGCGGTGCCACGACGTGATCTGTGATGTTGGAACTAACGTTGTTTCCCATCAGCTAGACCGTGGAAAAGTCTGCGTAGGAGTAGAGCCACGGCTCGTGTTCAAAATCTTTTCCGTCTATCACATGAGAGCTCACCCACTGAAGTGTCGTGATGCAGTCGTCGTAATTGGTGGGGAGGCCGCGCTCGGGAGCCAATCTGTAACCCACGGAGATTACGATCGCGCCCACCGACGCTGTCAACTTGAGAGTGAAATTGCGAAAATCTGGCCAGGTAGGAGGGGCGAGGCAGAAACCGCCGCCGTGGAAATAGACCATCACCGGGAGGCGGCGATTTTCTGTTTATTTTTTTTTGAGATGGGAAGAGGGCAAGTAGAGTTGAACCCACAAGCCCTGCTTCTCGTTTAACACAACAACCTTAGTGGCAACCTCACCTTCTCCTTCCACGAAGCGTCGACGAACATTTGGGGATCCACCAGATTAAAAAAAGTGACATCTCTGTACACCTTGAGCGATCCTCCAACATTCTCCAGTTCTTCCATAATCAATGGTACAACCGTTCTGCCAACAATTTATTGAAATAATAACTAGGGAGAGATATGTTTCACAATCCAAGACACAGTGTTTTTGAATGTATATTCAATAATGTGTGAGATAAGTCACACTCAATGGTTGCATCATACATGTATAGGGTTCTTTAATAATGATATATCATCGATGATGATATATTCTACTATCTAATCCAAACAAGATAGTCATTTAAGACTTTAATTAACTACCTAAACTTTTGTAGACACCAACTGCTTCAACAATCTCCCTTCAATTAAGACTTTGCACTCCAAAGCCCGATGTTATTTTACAACACTCTTCCCAAGAATTGGACTTTGCAAAACTTTGCACTCCAAAGAAAAACAGGTGCTATTTTCTAACTCTCTTCCATWGAGACTTCGACCTTGCAAGACTTTGCACTCCACAACAAACAGGTGTCATTTTCCAAACGACTTTGCAAGCCATTGCGCTCCAAAGACAAATAGGTATTATTTTTCAAACATTCTTCCATAGAGACTTCGACTTTTCAATCAAAGACAACAAGTGCTATTTTCCAGAAACTTCGACTTTGCATTTCAAGAGTTACTTTCCAACACTCCCATACAGACTCTTCATGAAAACTTGGACTTTGCACTAAAAACAAACAAGTGCTATTTTCCAACACTTTTTTATAGAATGTTTGACTTTGCATTCCCATACAAATAAGAGTGATCGGTGTTTATCTTCATCTCGTCCACTTCCACATATGGTCTTATTCTTCATCTATAACTAATACTTGTCTTGATCTAGATTTTGTTAGGTCTTTAAACTTTATCTTGTTAGGTCTTCAAACTTTAACTTGTCCAATGCCACATGTGGCCTTCATCTTCATCTGCTGTTTGTTTCAAAAGGGACTAAGAATATTGAGTTCAAATAATAAAAATTGTGCATCTCTGTACACCTTGGGCACTCTTCCAACGTTCCCCACTTCTTCCATCATCCTCGCTAACCAGCTATGCCAACACTTTTCCTTTCTTCACCATTTATATTCCTTCTCCCCCGCTCTACCTTTTTTGTTCTTTGATTCTTGTCAGAGGCTGCACAATTTTCTTTTGTAGATTGCTATCCAGGTTTACAAAGATAACGAAACACAGACCAGTATAGAAGGGTTTCCATGACCTACTGTTGGTACTACAATCCAATCGGATTAAGCTAATTAGGGAGTAAAGAGAGAGGTTTTTGGCTAAAAAATGGGCCTGAATCCGGTCAGATTTTCAGGAGTAGCTTGAGTTTCTCACGGATCAAAGTATTATGCATTTCAAAACCTTACTCTAGGAATTTTGCCCCATTTTAAACCAATCCGGATGCTCAAAAAATCGACCAAAATTCTAAATTGATCAGAAATTTAAAATCGCATTGCCAAAAACCTGCCAAAAAGTAACTCTAAAGGAAAAATTGCTCCCAAATTAACCCACTCCCAACCCAATCAACCGCACTGTCCTCTTAATGCTTTGCTGCATTTTGGGCAATTTGCTGCTCAACTTTATTGTCTGCATCACATTGCACCAGTACCTGGTACTTAATAATGTCCACTCAATCATGGGGCAACGGACTGATGATTTAGTGGATGGGTGTTGAGTGTATTAAATGTGATTAGTCGTGGTTAGTATGCGGTTTTAATGGTTATTGATAATTTGTTGTTTGAAGGTAGTCTTGGTGTTTTCTTGAATAATGGTAATTAGACAATGGTTTTGTAATTAGAATGGGTTATGTTTCACTATTATAATAGTTTTGTAATTAATGTGATAGTTATATTTTACTAGCACAACAACATAATTGTGGATGATCAAGGTCGATAAGTGATAACAACAGAAGGATTTTTTTAACACATTGTGGTAAAGAAGTAGTTATAAGCTCCACTCTTCAATGAAGAAGAATTGGAGGCCGATGAGACCATGCACCTAAAAACATTTTAGAAAAACAGTTAATCATGTTAATCACTTTTTTAATCATGCTTTGTCATGTAAAGAAATTAATGGTTGAAATCTCAGTCAATCTTGATTGACTGTGTAGAAGAAATGTACCCCTATGTAATTATCATAAAATAAAAAAAAAATAGAAAGTTGCTTTATAATTAATATGGGTTTTATGATAATGTCATTTAACAACCCTTAAACTAGTCTAATATATTGGATCTGTAGGATCCAAACAGGAGCTACAGAATTTCCGTTGGCCAGATTGCTATCTAATTTTACAAAGACAAGGAAAGCCAGACTAGTTGTGACAGGTTATAGATTAAAAATTGTTTTCAACTAGAGTTTTATAACATGATGGTTTATGCTGTAGACGTTTGGCGTTTAAATTCATATAATGATATGCAATATGTGCATAGACTCTCCTTTGCTTATAGGATTTATATTCTAAATTTTT
>JZKD02S1815825.1:107386-138146 GCA_000966675.3 Picea glauca
AGTGAGATGACAGTCACCAATGGACTATGTAAACATAGATAAAGAACATAATTCAACTCATAAGCATATAACAGAAAGAGAAAGAAGATTTGACAATAACAGTGAAATAAGCTTGTAGGCTAGACATATTATAGAAAGAATCTCTATCACAATAGCAGTATAGTTTAGAACTCAAAATCAAACCATTTGGTGCTTCAAATGTATTTGGCTTTATAGCCTTACAAGATGAAATCTAGATCCTTGAAAGATGGATCAGATTTGCTAAAAATAGTCAAACCAAACAAGTGTAGGATGAGATCCTATAAAAATGGATCTAGACTTCTAAAAATGGAAAGTCAAAACAAAATATCCTATCTTAGGTGTCAAACTCTATCTTGATAGCCTTTATATCCTCCAAACTCTTTGACAGATGTAGAAATCCTTCCAAGGCTGATGAATCCTCATAGGAAATTCGAATTTTCCACCTTTGGCAAAAAGACAGTTTTTTTGCTCATCAACTAGGTCACCATTTTCACTTTTCCACCTTCGTAAACATTAAATACATCAAGATAAAACCTTAAATATGATGTATTTAATTATTATTCATCTTTAGAAACCGACCTCGAAATATTTGGTTGAGAAAAAGTCAAATCTGTGCAAAAATATGACCTCGCTGCCATGTACAGGTTTCAATGGTTAAGAGATAAAAATCTGGGCCTGTTTAACCACCTAAAAGCTCTGCTTTTGGTGGTTAAAAGAGGCAAAATCTGGGCCTGTTAACCACCGAAACCTATAATTTTCTGAAAATGTTCAAAAATTGCAAAAATGAATTACGCTACTGCTTTGTTGAGTGTTCAAGGCCTCTTTGATGATGCATCACTTCCTCGTGCAAATCTGCGAACTTTAACTTGTTGTGTGGAAGACTGTGGTATATCCACAATTGTTGAAGCTAAATTGGCTAGAGTTTCCAAACCTGTTTGATCCTGTGTTGGAGGTTGAGACTCTTTTAACTTTAGCCTCAGAAGTCTAAGCTGCCTGTACAACTTCATGTTCTCTCTTATCAACACCCTGTTCCTGTCCTTGATTTGTGGAATTCTTTTCGGTGGTTAACTGGGCTTTTTCTTTTACCCCTTAACTACCAAGAATGAAGGCTTTTAGTAGTTAATGAGCGCTTTTTAGGCTTTCCTAAACCACCAAAACCTGAGATTCTGTCTTTTGATTGACCAAACCAAATCAAAAGTTCTTTCTAAGTTTATTGACAGAAAATAGACTCTCTAACCTACTTACAAAAATTTAGAAATAAATTTTGGACCACAATCTATTACCTAAAAAGAAAAATCTCCACCAATTTATTTGAGGAGATAACACCCCCTCCCAAATATTTCTCCCGTTGAAAAAATTACCTTTAAGCATTGATTGTCATATGCAATGTGTTTGATAAAAAATATGATTTTTGTTGTGTAATGAAATAAAATAATGAAAACTGTTTGTTATGTTATTCATATAGAATGTTTATTAACATTCCGGAATTTGTAGCCTTAAAATGGCTAGTGTATATCCCTCAAGATCTAAATGATCGAGTAAAGCATGAGCATTATATTATTGTTATTTTTATTTCAATTGCATTTAATAATTTCAACTCATATTTTTTTTTGTCTTTTTTCAAGAAATTTAATAATTGAGAAGTATCATTGCATTATAAAATCACTAGTGTACATCCCTGAATATCTGAATGATCAAGTAAAGCATGGGCATTATATTACTTTTGTTTCGATTTCTATTGCATTTCATAATTTTGACTCAAAGTTTTTTGTCTTTTTTCAAGAAATTTAATTGTATTTAATAATCTATATATAATGTAATGATACTTCTCAGTAAAATACATAATAATTGGTTGTGTTGTTAGAATGCATAAAAGTAACGAAGTACAACTTGGTTGTGTTGTTAGAATGCATAAAAGTAACACATCGCAGGAATTAGGGGGCTAACAAGTGGACCATGTGGTTCCAGATTGAACCGACCTTGTAGCTATTAGATGGGAAATGGTGTTGGAGGAGGAAATTAACTAGGTGTGGAGAAAGAAAGATACACTACCAATATAGCCTATTGTTTGAGAAATTACCCTATTATATGAGAAATTACAATAAAAGAGTAAGATTGTGTGGGTACATGAAATGTTTTTCTTTTTTCGTTCAATATTTGATGTAATGGCTGGTGAACGGACATCCCAATAGCCCCTATTATACGAGGAATTATGGTAGAAGAGTAAAATCATGTGAGTACATGAAATGTTCTTTTTTATTCAATACTACTAATCTAATGGATGGTGATAGATTTGGGATGGTGATGTTTATCGACATTCACCATCTACTATTGATGTAGATCTTCTAGTTTCCTACTAGAATTTATGACAAGTACCTTAAGCACTTACAATTTGAAATTATGATGTTGATAAGATGTGTGGATTTCATATCCACCTATCAAATATGGTTTTGTAGGGGAAAAGAATCCTATAGGATGTCAAATTTCAACTAACATTCGACACCATGTAGTGAGTTGATCATTGTCTCACTACCTACTGCATATAGTGATCCAATCAACATGGTGCTTAATGTTAGCCGTCAAATTCCAGGCCAGGTAGGCATTGTTGTATGGGGAGATGAAATGAGAGATTTATTGCATGAGGCATTGGCAAGATTGATATTGGGGTCGTAGTACATATAATTCATTCTCTTCATCCTCCAACACCATAACCTCAATGCTCTTCCCACGTTGCTTCACTAACTCACAGTAATCATGGTCAACATTCAAATTTGAACCCATCTGGGCCCTTCTAAAGGGGTTTGGCCCGTCAGAGAAGTGTTAATCAAAATCTTCCTTCAAAAAAAAATTAAAATCTGAATTTTACACGTAAATTAGGAAGAGGAGAATTAATAGTCATGTTTAAAAAGAACTTGGCAAATTTATGTTGGCGCTTGACCAATTTTGGAGGAAACATTAGTCATGTTTGACCACTTTTGGGACTTCGATAGGCTCGTTGAATATGGAGCACCTAGGCAGAGATGAGATCGTGGGATCTCATTCATTTTGTGGGCTTGTGGACCCATCAAAGGGTTTTTAGGGTTTATGTAACAGGTTATGGGATGTCAGCCCATGGGTTCACCCATGTTTAGGCCTCTTTGTAAATGTATAAATAAGTAGCTAAGTGATTTAAGAACTAGATACGGTATTGACTATGTGCACATTATGTTTGTCTTAGTGCAAGAGATTGGAAGTTGCTTTGTTCAATATGGTTGTGTAAAAGAAGGATTTGTACTATTAAGGAGTTGGATCTATGCCTTGACCTGATTTTGGGGAAGGGGGATCTAGTGTGCTATGCACAAATCACCTGTCCAGTGTGGAGTTGGGATCTATGTCTTTGTGCATAGGAACACATGAATGTAAGAAGATTGGAGACTAATAAAGAAGAAGAGTAAGTTGGTGGACATAGCCCCACACTAAGGTGAACCACAGATATCCTGTGTCTTGATGTGCTTTGTGCGATGTTGTTTATGTGTTTATCTTCTTAGTGATGTTATTATAGTGTATGATGAATGCATCTGATGTTGTTTCTTAGTGCTTAAAGATGATTGAATGCTAGATATGAGCTAATGTTATGTGCTAAGTGATTGGAAGTACTTGATATTTATTGTTACTGTGTTGATCTGTAATAAGGGTTTAATCTGCGATGTGAATGCGATTCAAGAACTAATTCTTACTGTTTTTTAAGTGCTCTGTTAAGTATTGTGATTGCAGATCTCTGTCCGAGCTTGGTTGTAGAAACTTGAGTCCTGCAAACCCCCCTGCCTCTACCTCGAGTGAGACTTCATTTGCTTCGCAAGTGTTGCCGTAAGGGTCGGTAGTTAGGGTTTTTTTGGTGCATTGTCGAAGCATTGAACCCTGGGTCTTCCCCTGTGCCAACAAATGGTTATGTTTTTGGGACCTGAAACTTTGCGTCATGGGAGCTGAAGAAAAAAGAAAGCTCTGTATGTAGATCTGTTTTTGTAGTGCGCAGTATTCTACTTGACTTGTGAAGCTCTGTGATAATAAAGAAACCAGATCTGAAAGAAAGAGGTAAGATCTTAAAGCTTTGTGTTCTGGTAAAGGTAATATAAGTGGAAATTCTTTCTTCTAAAAGTATGAATCTAGGTATGTTTGATATATTTTGTCCTAGCCTAAAAACTAGGGCACAGTTAGAAGAAAGAGTTGATCTGAATAAATTTGATAGAAATAGAGAAAAATATGTTATTCCTATGCATAGAAAGAATTTTTGGACTAATAAGTGGATGCAGGAACCTAGAAAGAATTTTTGTAGATTGAAGGTCCAACACTGTGATCCCAGTGCATAGTACATGAGAGCCTGGGGATCGTTTAAAAGAAAGAATGGATTAACACTATGTTATAATTGCAGAATATCGGGACATCTTGCTAAGGAATTCCCTGGTATAGGTCCTATTTGTCTTTGTTTTAAAGCTATTGGTCATAAGGTTGAGGATTGTCCAAGAATGATTGCAAAAGTTGAAAAGATGAACATGAGACAAGAAACCTATAAAGAATGTCAAGAAACTAAGGATCTGTTAGAGAACCAGAAAGAGAATGAATCAGAGAGAGATCAGACTATGTTATTACAGTTAAAAGAAGTAATGAATGACCACACAAATGTTAGTTTGTCATAGATATTGAAACAAAAACAACGCATAGTTACAAGAATATAAGACTTTGACATAGACTGTGTATTGGATGAAGAAACACATGTGAATATTATGCCAGAAAGCACTTGGGAAATTTTGGGAAAACCTTTGATGATACCTTCATTGGGAAGGATCGCCTGGTTTAAAGGAAAGATGATAACCTTATGTGGAAGAGTTACTAATATACCTATGATTTTTCATGAAACATCGACTGAAGAAGAATTTGAAGTCATTAAGTTTGTTGAGAACAACGCCCCTTTTCCACTTTTATTAGGAAAGACTTGGATTGAGAAGGATCAAGTCATAAGGAAAGTAGAGGAGGAATCCATAGAAAAGAAAAAGAAAGAACTAAGGCACTTCATAGCCAGAAAAATAGTGAAACTAATAGAAGAACAAGAAGATAAATCGAAGCAATAGAGGACCAGAGAATTAGTTGTCGAGGTTGAAAGAACACAAGAAGTCTTAAAGAACCTATCCATGCAAGAAGAAAGTATGTCCACTTAGGAACTAGTAAGCAAAGAGGTATTACCTCCGAACCCTTTGAAAGAACATCAGAAGTGTGAAGTCATTATGCTAAGAGAAGATAAGAATAAGAATGGAAAGAGGAATATAGAGACCCAGATCACAGGAAAGAAAGCAAGAAATATCAATAAGAAGAAATCCAAGTTAGAAAAAATACAGAAATCTCCAGAGAAAACATCACATGAGACAGATCTGCAAAACTTGAACCTCGTTGGAATAACAGAACCAAACAGAATGGAACTTCACCACCATGGAGGTATATGACCGTTGGAGGCGTCCCGACCCTTAGAATAACTCTTCAGAACGACTATAAATGCATTTATTGATAGAAATACCACCATTGGACCAATGGGACAGTGCCATAACATATGGATTTGTATTGATTAAGGTATTCCTACTCATTGGAGGAATCTGTTATGACACTTGATTATTTAACCCATCAGACGCTACATTGGGGAAATTTTTTTCCACCCATGATTATCTGAGCTAACAAAAAATCGATTGCATACTGCGCTGTGATTTATAGACCTCTCCATCCATGTGATGACCTCGCTTGTCTGTTCACCTACCCGATCTAGTTGGTTACAAGTGTGAATGTCGGACGAACATAGTGCGTTAGATAAATCTATGGAGGAGATTATTGTGGAGATCATGGCTGAGAGAGTTATGTTTGTAGGAATATAGGCGTTGTCGACTGGTGGATTTCAAGCATCCCCCTTGATTGGACATTGTTCTAGTTGGACCGTGATTGAGAAGCGAAGCAAGCACTGGATGATCTGGCTAATGTGAAGTAGATATCATTGGTCTTGCCTGAATATTTACCGCCTTTGGCTAGCACAGTTAGCCGTGACAGTATCCCACACGAATTTGAATATGCGTTGATCACTGTGTACATCACGAAGGGGATACACGTAGTTGGACCCCAGTTAGGACACATTCCATCTCTGAAGAACAATGATTTCAACCTCAACGACAGGAATAACTATGCAGTGCTCGCACCACATTGGTATTTGATGAAGACAACTGGGAAGAAACCTTGGATAGTCTCCCAGCCGTGGATAAAGGAGCTCGCGCAATCAATGATCCTGAATGTGATGAATATCCCTCACTTTGGCTGACATCAGGAGGTTAACTCTTGCATTAAAATACTCCTGTCATGCCATAACGGATGCTATCTATGGCTCTATAGGCACATCATTCTGGATCCAACGTTGATCCACCTCATCACTGGAATGAGCATGCACGGACCAGACTCTGAGCAGTTCTACCTAGGGAAGACTTCATATCACTCCCTGGCATAGCACATAAAGGAGGATTATGGCAATGTAGAAAAGGGAAATCAAGGATACAAGGTATCCTCCATCCAGGATGGCTCAGTGTGCCTAGCTTGTCAGCTTATAGATGGCAAGCGCATTAGAAAGAACCATCTGACGCAGGTCAGTGGATTCTTCATAGATCTCGCATGGAAGTACGTAGAAGGAATGCAAATGAACTTGATGAGTTACCTCATCAACGAGTTGGAGAAGGACCGTCGCGAAGCACAGGATCAAGGCTATGAATTCCATTTCATTTGGTTATTGGTAATGATCTCCTTTGTCACTTGGCAGATGCAGGAAGGAGAGACATTCCAAGAAGTTGAGCCATCGAAGCCACTGGCCGCGAGGTTCGCCACCTTGTGGTATACAAATTAAATGTCAAAGTAGTGGTATTCAAACACTGTCTTCCATGCTTACTACGAACAACTGAAGCATTCTATTGAAGCATTTCCACGAATGACACCCAATACATTGCATCAGTATAGACCTCTAGTGAATTTCCACGCAGATCAACACTTTATCTACATCACTGCGTGTAGGGATGAGAGTAAGGGGGAGCTACAGTCCTACTATAAGATGACTGATGAAGACATGGAAGATATCACCAAAGAATGGCCAGCAGAGTTTCGTGTACCAGTGGAAGATGAAGAACTCTCTGACCCTGACATCATCAGAAGTCCCTTGGTCACCCAAGTCGAACATGATGGATAGACCAACGCAAAGAAAAATAATAAAAAGGAGGAAGTGCAGAAAATATAAAGTGATGAGGAGGATAGCGCCTCAGAGGAAAGTAGGCTTGACTCACCTGTAGGAGGAGGAGGAGATGAAGTGAATCTAAAGGAGGAAGGGGAGGAAGGAGATAAGAAAGGAAAAGGAGAGTTACACTGCTGAAGGATCCCCCTACATAGGCCAAAACATCGAAGAAAAGGAAGGTTTCTCTGTAGAAACCCTCAGCAAGAAAGAATACCCGCGCCAATAAGCCTCATTCGAAGAATGCAATCATAGTGGATGTTGTCGATCTCATCATTGCAGTCATGGAGGATGCTTCAAAGGATATCTTGCAGAGACATGGAATGAAGAAGGAGATGTTGTATGAAATAATAAAAAAGGAGTTGCAAGACATACATCAAGCTATCCATTCGATCCACGCAGTACCTACTGCACCTTCATCGTCGAAAATTGTAGAATTGGGGGATGAGCCCACCCAATTACGAAGGCTAGCGGATGCAACGGAGTCTCAACTTCGTCGAGTCCAAGAGGAATAGGAGCAGGATACATAAGCCTTGAAGAAAGAGAAGGAGGATGCCTTAGATCAACTTCAAGTTGCGCAGAAGGAGAAAGATGAAATTAGGGCAGTGTTTGAGGTGGACAAAGAGAAGATCCAGAAAGAAAAAGACCACCTGCTCGAAGAGAAGACTGTGGTTAAAGAAGTAGTGACTAAAGCACTTCTCTCTATGTCGGGATTGGCATAGGAGGAATTAGAGTCAACTGATATGCAAGTAGGGAATCTCACCGAAGCCATTCAACAACTTCAAGCACAGATAATGGAGTTAGAGCTCCAAGAAGTACGTAGCACTCCACAAGAAGTGCATGATCAGAGGCAAGAAGCTTCCAGGAGTGCAGTAGAAAGAATTAGGGAACTTGCCTCAGAGTGTAAGAAACCGAGTGATCAAAGTGCAGAGACCTATGAGCGCCTTGCAGAAGATCCAGAGCTAAGGAAACTGGAAGCACAACTCTAGGAGGCACATAAGCAGGCATCCACCATGCAAGCACATATGAAGCTTCTTAATACAGTCGAGAGGATGAAAAAATCACAAGAACAACATGCAGTCCTGTAGTAGACTAATTCCATCCAAATAAAAGTCATGGAGGTTACACAGAGATTACAACCAATGCAGGATGAAGCCTGCACACTTTTTGAAGAGATTGAAGGACAAGGCTCGCAACTAGATCAAATGGTTACGACATTGGAACAATGCCTGGAAGGGCCTATTATAGAGAAAATGATTCAGGAGTTCATCAAGAAGGAGGCTCTGGCGAAGCAACAAATCAAGGTAGCTTGAGCTAAGCTCGAGGCCTTCGAAGCAATATTGCCTAGATTTGAGTGACTCGGGATGATTCACAGGTGAGTTTTGGGGGCCTGTTGGCCCTTGACCAATTTTTGAGGAAACATTGGTCGTGTTTCACCAATTTTGGGACTTCGACAGGCTAGTTGAAGATAGATCACCCAGATAGAGCTGATATCGCAGGATCTCAATACTTTTTCGGGCTTGTGGACCCAACAAAGGGTTTTTAGGGTTTATGTAACGGGTTATGGGATGTCGGCCCACGGGTTTACCCATGTTTAGGCCTCTTTGTAAATGTATAAATAAGTATCTAAGGGATGTAATAAGTAGATCCGGTATTGGCTATGTGCATAGTATGTTTGGCTTAGTGCAAGATATTGGAAGTTTCTTTATGCAATCTGGCTGTGTAAAAGAAGGCTTTGTGCTATTAAGGAGTTGGCTCTATGCCTTGACCTGATTTTGGGGAAGGTGGATCTAGTGTGTTGTGCGCATATCACCTGTCTAGTGCGGAGTTGGGCTCTGTGGCTTTGTGTACAAGAGAAAATGAATGTAAGAATATTGGAGACTAATAAAGAAGAAGAAGAAAGTGGTGTACATAGCCCCACACTAGGGTGAACCACATATATCCTATGTCTTGATGTTCTTTGTGCGATGTTTTTTATGTGTTTATCTTCTTAGTGTTGTTGTTATAGTGTATGATGAATGCATCTGATGTTGCTTCTTAGTGATTAAATATGATTGAATGTTAGATCTGAGCTAATGTTATGCGCTAAGTGATTGGAAGTACTTGATATTTATTATTACTATGTTGATCTGTAATAAGGGTTTAATCTTCGATGTGAATGCGATTCAAGAACTAATGATTAGTGTTGTTTAAGTGTTGTGTTAAGTATTGTGATCACAGTTCTATGTCTAAGCTTGGTTGTAGACACCTGAGTCCTACAACCCCCCCTACCTCTACCTCAGGTGAGACTTCATCTACTTCGCAGGTGTTGCCGAAAGGGCCGGTAGTTAGGGTTTTGTTGGTGCATTGTCAAAGCATTGAACCCTATGTCTGCCCCTATGCCAACACTGTATAAATTCTTCATCCATATTAATTTCACACAATCTATAATATATTTCAAATATACACATTTATCATGCATTTAGGGTCGGACTGTGACAAATTCAAATGTGATCATGATTTAGTATATTGTGGTTTTTCTCCATGGGTGTATGGATATTCACATTTTGAGAATACTACGGTCCACCACTCACTGCCATAAAGAAGAAATAAAATCATCTAACAAGAAACATTATTTAACACTTACCAAAGAAAACTATTTTCTTTCATCCCAAGTTCCAACTGTTCCATTGCAACAAGATGAGATCTTTTGAGTTACATTAAGAACTTTCTTATGGGTGATTTGCAATTAATTATGAGATTACCTTAAGCTCCCCCTCAGAGTGATTTTATTTTATTTTCCCTCCTTCCTTGATAACACATATAGTCATGCATGTACACATACKCGTTCCCTACTGTCTCTCAATAATAATACACACACTCTCTTCTAAMACCAAGAAAGCATGTCTATGGTGATGCTTTTATTACACATGTACAAAGGGGAATRTATTTCATTATGKAACCATGATTCATTCATGGTGATATTCCTACCCCATCCATCCCACCATTCTTTTCCCATTCTTCCACCCCTCAAACACCCATATAAGAAGTCAACATCCATCCCCAMTCCTACTAGTTCTTTTCATCAATTTCTTGTAATCCRGAGAGAGGGGTTTATCCTCTATTATTATTTACAGTATTGAATCTTGAAACCAGTGGAATTCATGAAATTTTAGAAATGAGGGCTTGAATTTTACATATGCCCAGGTCAAGGGTGACACACAACTGACCCCAGGATTCAGTTTMCATCCAACTGAGGTAATTGACAACACCTTCGTAGGTAGAGTCATTATTGAGKTCAACCTCAACAAGTGTGAGCCTTGGGATCTTCCAAGTATTCTTTCACTCAATTRTTTATCCTAGTGCTAGTTTCATATGATATTTTTGTTTTGTGTATGCATAAACTGTAGAGATTAKAAGACTCTTGATCCAAATTTATGAGTGGAAGAAAATTAAAACATAGATTTATAATATTAAAAAAGAGACACAATTAACAATAACCGATATAAAGTAAAACTTSACTTCGATTAAATAAGAAATRTGCTGAAAACTGTAAAATGCAGACTGAAAACAAGCTTGCTATAATGGTGGCATCTTATCTATGACACGAGATGTGACGGATATGCTCATTCGCAAGAAGATGAGTACCATGAGGATTTTAAGGCCTTTTTACAATAAACATGAATTCTAAAACCCTAGACATCCAAAAACCTAACCCTAGGAGATGAAGCCCCAAAAGTCATGTGGGCCCCATTGGGGTAAGTTAGTAGATCAACTTCCCAGGGTGGTAACGTTTGCATACAATATGTGTTTAGGGTGCGTGATAGCTAGATGGAAAGGTATTGATGAGGAGATTCATTTAGGGGGATCAATCAAAGCCTTCAACCATCATTGATGTGCCCGATTTTGAAAAATTGTTGTTTGGGACCTGAAAAGATGCTAAAAATAGTAAGTTGTGAAAAAACTATTATTAGCCAGTTGGAATAGGTCAGTGGCCACCGAGATCCTCCTGGATAAATCCTCCCCCATTAGGAAGAAATGGTCTCCATTACATTGATTTCCCCCATCATATGAGGAAATTTCTGGTGAATTTGTCCATGGGTGAGACACTTGCCTTGGTGCAGGAGTTGCCCTACTTTGACAACTTGATAAAGATGAATCATCTACTGGAGAGTGCCCTTGACCTATGTGTCCATGATATGATCAGTTTATGCCTATTCCATGCAGTCATGGTTGAGCTATGTTGGTGTCAATTGTTCTGTTATCTCCGAGGTGTCCAATAATGGTGGAAAATAAGGCTGAAGGAGGTTCACATTGAACATTAGGTGCAATCCAAGGAAGGGGGGAAGGTTGAGCTCAAAAGAATTTTCACCCATAGCCTTGGTGATGGTGTAAGGTCCATAATGGAGTGGATGAAGCTTTCGATGAGGCCATGTAAGGCGTTCTTTCTGTAAGCACAACCAAACTTTGTCTCCCACCTGAAATTGGTGTGGCACCCAGTATTGATCATGGAATTGCTTGTACTTCGCATTGGACTTCTGTAAAATATACTGAACCTGTTGGAAGATGTGTTGGATCCACTCAATGAACCAGGTGGATTTTTTAACTTCATTTGTAGCATGTGACAAGTCTGCCTAGGTGGTTACAATGGGTAGCACAACATCCACGGGACCCAATAGTTGAAATCCCAGCCCCACCTGAAAGGGGTTGTGCTTGGTTGAGATATGTATGGCTCTATTGTAACTATACTGAACATAGGGAAGACTCTCATCCCATGTGTGGGGGTGCTTGAAATTGTACATTGTATGATGTGCATGATCATCCGGTTGACGACCTTGGTTTGGCCATATTTCTGGGGGTGGATGGAAGTGGATTTCGTGAGCTTGGTGTCTAGTAGTGACCAGAGGCTAGAACATAATGTGTTGAGGAACTGACTATCCTGATATGAGATAATGGTTTGTGGGATCCCAAAGTGTACCCACACCCGTTCAAAAAATATTTTGGCAGTGGCCTCCGCTATGATTCTCTTCTTGCAGGTTTCCAGAATCGCCATCTTGGAAAAGCGATCAACAACCACAAAAACAATGCCATTTCTCCGCTTGGTGGATGGAATTCCAGACATGTAGTCCATTGAGATGGATTCCCACTGATTGTTAGGAGTAGGTGGAGGAGTGTACATGCCTTGTGTCTTAGTTTTCAGTTTGGCAATAGTGTAAACAGTGCAGGACCATATATGCTTTGTGAAATCATGTCGAAGTTTCGACCAGTAGAAATTTTGCTGCAACACTGACATTGTATTTTCCACATCGAAGTGTCCTTCCACCCAACTATAGTGGGATTATCAAATAATCTTCACTTGCTTGCTTGATGGAATGCAGAGATGGCCCAGATGGCACAAAATCTCGTCCTGAAGATGGAAATTACTAACAGATTTGTTTGTGCCCAATATTTGGTAGGTGTTGTCGAAGTCAAGATCTATCTCATAGAGGTGGGGCCATCTGGAGGTCTCATGGCCATAAGAATCTATCACTATGGTGAGTGTCGTGACTGGAGGTTGGTTGAGGAAATCAATGACTCGGTTCGTACTTATTGTTTTATACCTGATGTTGAGGTGGAACTGGTACAAATATTTGTATTACTTCTGATTGCAATCATTCTACATTTTTCCTTCTATCTGCATGAACTGCAACGAATTACGATCAGTGTGGATGACTGTCTCCTTCGTGAGAATGAAATATCTCCACTGGAAATAGTGTTTCACAATGGAGTACATTTCTTTTCCATAAGTAGGGTACTTATAGATGGCATATGATAGTGTCTCACTATTATAGGCCACAGGGTGGCCGTGTTGAGTGAGGACTGTACCCACATCATAGTCTGAAATTTTTTTATCGATCTCAAAGGGATGGTGTAGGTTAGGTAATGAAAGCACTAGGGTTGAGCACAAGCATTGCTTCATATCATCGAACATTTTCTGTTTGGACAGGCCCCACATGAATTTTGTCTTACCACCACCCCTGGTTATTTGGATGAGGGCCCATGCAATATGGGAGAATCCCAACATGAACCTGCAATAGAAATTGGCAAGGCCTAAGAAGCTTTGAAGCTCAACGAACGTAGTTGGGAATATCAAGTCAGGGATGACTTGGATCTTGGTTGGATCAATAAGCACACCATGTGCATCAATAATGTGGTCAAGGTACTATGTCCTATCCATGCCGAAGGATCATTTTTTCAAGTTGGCATATAGCTTGTGCTGCCACAGAGTGTGCATAACGTACTGAATATGTTGCAAGTGTTCTTACCAGGTTTTGTTGTAGATGAATATGTCATCTAGATACACCACCACAAAATAGTTAGTGAATGGTCACAATTTATCATCCATCATCCTCATGAAAGTTTCTAGGGAAATTTTCAAACCGAAGGGCATGACCAACCATTCAAAAATACCTTCTTTTGACTTGAAGGTAGTTTTCCATGCATTTTTCTTCTCTAATGGGACCTGATGGTAGCTATAATTTAAATCAATATTACTGAACTATTTAGGCCCCTTGAGGTGATCAAGGAGATCATCTATTTGAGAAATCAAGTACTGGTTCCTGACTGGGATTTTATTTAGGGCCTCATAATCAATGTAGAGTCGTCAGGTCACGTATTTATTCTACACCATCACGATTGGGCTTTCACAAGGTTATGATATAGGTTAGATGTGCCCCTTGTGGATAAGTTCTTGGATATGACGCTTGATCTCCTCTTTTTCTAGCAGGGAGCGACGATAGACTGGTGTTGTTGGGGAAAAACACCCTACGGACTAGCAAATAGAGTTCAGACTTTGCATGCAGATATGACCGAATAGAAATTACTTTCTACCTTAATCCCTAGATTTAAATCCCCTTTTATTAGTAAATGCATGGAAAGATCAACCTACCTCGTTACCGACGTTTGATGTTGATCCTTCGTTGTGCTTGATTACTTGTTCGCAATACTCCTTCCAAAGCTGACCTGCATTCAAGACAAGCAACAACTATGCATGCATACTACTTATATACTAACGGGTTAGAAATCAAACATAAACTAATCAAACCATAAAAAGTTCATGAATTGGGACAGGAAAAGCATTATCTTTATTACTTAAAGTGAGTCAACTTGAAAAAGTTGAGACCGACCACCGCTCCTTGAACCTGATCCTGGGCTCCTCTTCTTCTGTCCTTCAACTGCTTTGCTTTAAATCTTCTTTGGCATTAGGAAAGGCTAAAGGGTTGGGACAATGGGAATATGTAAATGGGCAGAGTTTCTTTGCTATATTCTTCCTCTTCCAAATGGTACCCCTACCCCTTCTTTTATAGGCTAGAAGGATCTAGGTATTTGGACGAACCCTCGACCATGCATGGCCGGGAGTTTCAGTTAACTCACCCATAACTTTTTGTTCCGTCGGCAACTTTCATTTTTTCATGCTTTTTTTGGTCCACGCGGGTTGTTTTGGGTCAGCCAGCATGTACACGCGTGTAGTAATGGGTTAGGGCGCGTGGGCCTTTATACAAGAGGATTTTCAAAGAGTTGTTTAGCAGTGTTTTTGGAAAAGAAAGGATATGAGTTGAACTGATGCCAGGTAAGCACGTGTGGTGCAATTTAGGGTTATAATAGATGCCCCCTATTGTGTGAGGTCAGAAGATCATCTGATGGCCGAAATACATTACCAATCTTTGTTGATGTGCCGAATGATTGAGCCCAAGGATCAAGAACTAGGAGGTGTCGTCTGCAAAACAATAAATGTCTCACTGAGGCAGGCTTACCCATGCTCGAGATAAAATAGAACCATGAATACCAATCAAATACACTGTAGATCCATGTCAAATAACTATAAAGAGTATCTGCGAACAATACAAAGTGAAGCTACATCTCAAAATCAGAAAGATATACATATAGAGTATCCATCTTCCAGAAGCTGATTCGGCCTAATGGATGGAGATGAGATCTTCAGAGCTCGAGAAACAACTTCAAAATCTTCCAAAAATCAGGTAGGAGTGTAATATGGGTATACGACTACACTACCCAGAGGTCTTCGATGGCTCGTCGGTCATGGACTTGATAATTTTGATGATCAAACGGAAGGCTTCAGTGATTTCGAACAAGGACTTGATTGGACTTTCAGGATGGCTGGGTATGTGGACAAGAGACATATTGCAGAGGGGCCGAATCATGCTTAGTGACAAACTTCCCTTGGACAATAGCACAACAAGTGATGAGACTCAGGTAGCATGTATGTTAATCATAAGTCTACGAAGCAGGAGGCAACGCAAACTCTCCATATGTTTGGAAGAATAACCAAATGATGGAGGACACAACTCTATATAACGAGAAAATATTCCTAAGGTCATACTACATCCCATAGTCTGATGAACAAATAGAAAGATGTGCTTTATCCAAGGGCGACTCATTATGCTACCAATAAAGAAAATACTTTTCCCTTCCTCTTTTTGGGGTATATTTGATTTTTTTGTTCTTTTCGATAATTGTGGAAAAAAGAATAAAGGAAGATTATGTTACAATGGAGGAACGAGTATTACAAACATACAAGTTCAAGGCATAAGGACAAGACTGATGTTCTAGTAAAGTGATACTCAGGAAAAATCCTCCGATGGCCAAAGGTGTTAAGACGTAGAAGCAAACTGTCACAAGGCTAGTGTATAAGGTATGCAAATGCGGTTAATAAAACACACAATGGTAATGTTCTTCGATGTAAGCTTAACGAGCCTAGAGAAGGTAAGCTCGGTGGTTTTTCATATTTAGATAGTCTAAACAAACATAAAAGGAGACTCCATTAGGGTACCTTTTTCGAGGATAGTCTAGTCGGTTCGAAAAAGGGTAAACTAGCACCGATTAGACGTCCATTCAAAACCATTTTAACGAGTGTGATAAGGACAAGATCACTCGACAACTTTTTTATTTTTAAGGAGTCTGAAAAAAGCTTAACTATGGACTCCATCAGGAATATTCTTCTGGACCAATTTAACGAGTGTGAAAGAATAAGGTCACTCGGTGATCTTTTCAATTTTAGGGAGTCTGAAAAGAGCTTAACTATGGACTCCGTGGGGGTTTCTTTTTCGTAAGATTAGTCCCTCATGCCCGAAAAAGGGATAAAATTATACCTGAGAGTACTCTTCTAAAGAACGAAAGTTCCATAGAGTATACCTTTGTTCGTATAGTTGACCTTCCAGACCGAAAAAGGGGTAACCTACCGCTGGACAGACGTGACTTCAAATTTCAGTTTAACGAGCATGAAAGGCCACAAGATCGCTCGACAATCTTTTCATGTTTAGAGGGTCTGAAAAGGGCTTAAAAGGAGACCTGTTAGTGTTTTGGGAGTCTTAAGGGTGAGAGCAAGAGTGAAGAAAAATCATGCAAATGAGGCTCAAACTCATATTCAGGAAAGACTATACGGACTCCCGAGCCTACAGTGTGTTAGAGACGACATGGACACCATAATGCAACCAGGACCTACCTAGGGCATCCATGTTCTGGTAAACTCTACCACCAAGTTGCAACACTTCTAAAGAAGATATGACGGTTCCATGTTACAAACTGATGGGATCGATCTTATGGCAGAGGAAAAAGACAACGAGACACAAAAGTCAGGGTAGTAACCTAACCTATATGCTCAAGTTGATTCTTGGAAAAAATTTCATGGACCTTCAAAATTTTCTCAAAACTCAAAAAAAGTGTCCCAATACCTGATCAAATCCATCCCATATAACTCCTGAATCACTCTAAATGGTTTTTGGTATAAAGAAACTGATAAGGGAGGCCAAAAAAGTGACAAAAAGAGGCCAAAAAGTCTATAAATAGAAGTTGGTCGCTCATTATCACCATTGCTGATTTGGAAATTGACTCTGGAGCCAAAAGACCCCCTTTGATAAAAATAGTGATTCCAGGAGCTACAATGGATGAAACGAACTTCCGCTTGGACCAAGTAAGTACAAATTCCCCTATCTAGCTATTTGATTCTTCAATTTTGCATTTGCTTTCATTTTTTGGGCGGGGGTTGACCTTTAAAAGGTCGGCCCTAGGTACACATGGATTGTCTCTGGACAGGCCGCATGTACACTCGGGTAGAGTGAAGTCTGACTGCGTGTACACGTGACTGTCGCCTCTATAGCTCGCGTGGACCCCCCTTTTATAGCAAAAAAGAACTAAAGAGAAAGCACTGACCCTCCTGAACTTTGTTGTGTTGGAAGGATGTATGTCCAGTGGAGGGAAAGGGAGCATGAAGAAATCAGTGAGTTGGTCGTGGGAGATCCGAATGTCATGGACGTGTTGATGCAATGTGGTTTACTTAAGTTCTTCCTGTGTCCATTTATGCGAGCACAACCAAGGCTACTAAATGCCTTGATTGACTAATGGCACCTTGATGCAGAGGCCTTCATTCTAGAGGGGCAATCACTGGTTCCCACCACCGAGGATATCTACTTTTTGACTGTCCTCTCAAGGAGAGGGGAACCAGTCAACTTTAGGACGTTTCCTGCGGGACCGCATAACATAGCGGAACTGATAGCCGAGCACTGTGAGGCCGAGACAAACCGTGTGAGCTCCTAGGTGCCCATCAGTAAGATTACTAACCTATCGCTACAAGCAATATTATTACTGATTGGGCGGATTACCGGTTCAACAACCTTGCATCAGACGTCTCGCGCACAGATGAACTGTGCTATCCAGTGCCTGAATGCACAGATTTTTGATTGGAGTACCAAACTACTTGAGTGTATGAAGAGGCAATTGACAGATTGTCGATAGTGGACACAAAGGAACTTTGGGTTCGGGACAATTTTGTGTCCATTCTTCTTTGAGAGAGTTCCGAGCTTTAGTCCTCGGGAAGTGGTACGAGGACATCAGGCCTCTTTCCCTGCAGTATGTAGATGGGCAGTATTACTGCCGCGACAGGGTGGTGGAAGGACCAATGAGTCCTTCGATGATGAATTCTTTGTTTGGTTGTCACGGAAGATCCCTGTGATCGAGGATTACACATATGCTGGGATAGATTTTTCTAGAGATCCTGAGATACCCATGCCTCTTGGTGAAGAGTGAGGGGAGATGGGTAAGTCTCCACCTTTGTATTTTTTGTTTTGTTTGTATATGTAATTTTTATGTCATTTTTGTTATATATATAATATTTTTTTATATGCCAGAGTATTTGATGGGTATACATTTGTTGCATGTAGATGTGGGACCCATGCAGTCTTGCCGATTATGCATGAAACATGCATCATCCTCTGCCATAAGCCGCAGTTGCCGCCGCCGGGGGAGCAGCAGTAGCAAGGAACCTCCCAATCGGGGAGGCTGAGAGGGTCCTTAGACGAGTTGAGTGGAACTTCACTGCACTCACTCGCACAGTCTCGATGGCAGAGATAGAGGACCTGCTGCCATCCATGCAGCCTCATGTAGTGGGGGAACCTCAGACATGGGTCCGATTGTTTAGGCGTTTAGCCCATGTTGTGGACTATTATAATAGGGCCCATAGGCCCTGAACCTATTTAGACTTTTTACGTGTCACGAGCACTAGTTGTATATATTTTTTGAGGGCATAAGCCCTGTGACTCGTTATTAGTCCCATTTTTTAGGCGCTTGCATCCATCTATGTACTTTGTTTATTTTATGATGTTATATATGGTTTTTTTATCCTTTGTGTCTTATGGATCACGTGTGAAAAAATGTATTTAAATGCTTATGTCAATGTTCTTTCATATGTGTGTAAGATGCCAATCTAAAATTTGATTAGCTAGAGTATCTGTAATTTGGTTTAATCTCCTAGGAACATGAAAATATGTAATATAATCAAAGTTTCATTCTAAGAGACGTACCCTAAGGAATCATCGGTGTAAATTTGGATCATGAACCCGGTACTCTGTTTATTTGTGACACAACTAGTTGAGCATCGAGATAGACCCGAAGATGAGAGATACTCAATGACAAGGTGTCACGAAGCAACTCAATAACTACACTATACTTGACGAAATTATTTGTGGTGTCACCTAAGCATATACCTCCAAAAGATAACAACTAGCCCTAAGGTGTAAAGATTACCCAAGCTGCGGAGGCAAGCCTCCGAGTGTGCCAACTAGCCATGTCTGCATACCCAACGAAAACCTCGGAATCACTTGACATCTGCGATATTGATGAAAGATAACATCAATGACACATCCATAACGCTTAAAAGAAACTAAAAGGTAATAGTACAAAGACTATACATATGTTACAAAAAGTTACCCACAGTGACCTGCCTATGAGTAATACTTCTTGAGGTAGAACCCATTTCTAGGCTCCACCAAAGCATTCCCTTCAAAATCAACCAAATGATAAGCGCCCTTTTTTAATACCTCTTTTATGATGAAGGGTCTGAACCACATGGGTTTGAATTTTCCTGCCCCCAGGGGGTCCTTATCTTGGTCATAGACCAGGACAAGGTCACCTTCAGAGAAAATCTGAGGACGAATGGACCTATCATACTGACACTTGACCTTATGTTTGTGAGCCTCATTGGCCAGGGCCGCATCACGACACTGTTCATTGAGCTGATCAAAGTGTACTAACCGTTCTTCAAGTGGAGAAGTGTCTGGCAATAATTGTACTGCCAGTTTTAGAGATGGGATTTGACATTTGATGGGCAAGACTGCCTCCAGCCCGTAAACAAGTTGAAAAGATGAGAAACTGGTTGCAGTCTTAACAGATGTTCGGTAAGCCCATAATGCCAAGTATAACATCAAATGCCAATTTGACTTGGCTGAGTTTATAGTTCGATGTAGAATAGTATTAAGAGTTTTGTTTATAGCTTCCACCTGCCCATTGGCTTGGGGGTAGTAGGGTGATGAATTCTCTTTCCGTAACCCAAGATTTGATGTTAATTCGTTCATAATTTGGTTCTAAAAGTGACTGCCATGGTCAGTAACAATCTCTCTCGGGACATCGAACCTTGCTTTGATCTGGTTGAATAAAAAGAGAGTTGTAGTCTCTCCATCATCTTTAAACGTTGGCATAGCTTCGACCCACTTAGTGAAGTAGTCTACAACTATGATGATATAGCGGTGCCCCCTTGCTGACGGAGGGTTGCAAGTAGTGTAATCAATCCCCCACTTGGTGAAGGGACCAACTGCGATGACAGGAAACATAGGAGCGGGATGTGCCCTCATCTTCCGAGAAAAGACTTGGCACGGATGGCACTTCTTGACCGATTCTATACAATCTTTGATAAACGTCAGCCAAAAGTAACCTGCTCGTAGAATCTTTTGGGTTGTTTCCAACCCAGGCAAATGACCGCCACAAGCTCCGGTATGGCAATCGTTGAGCACGATGACTGCCTCTTCATGTGTGAGACATCAACCTAAGATGCAATCTACACCTCTCTGATACAACGTATCATTGAGTATGAGATAATTCTTAGCCTGATGGCGTATACGTCGATGCTCATCATGAGAAGAAGAAGTGGGGCACTTCAAAGTCTGGAGATAGATAAGTATATCTCTGTACCAAGGATCTGAAGATGTGATCAAAAACATATCTCCCCAGATAGGAAATTCTTCAGGCACAATGTCACTTGACTCAACCGAAAGTTCCGAAATAAGCTCTGCGAAGACTAGTGAATTTTTGGACTTTGCTGAAACGAAGTCTAAGTCAAATTCCTGGAGGATGACTATCCATCTACTGATTTTTCCACTAAAACCCGTCATGTCAACATGTACTGGAATAGATTCACGACAGCAATGATGGTGGTATTGCGAAACAGAACATAATGACGGAACCATTGAACAGCATGAACTGCTACCAACACAATTGTTTTGATATGAGAATAATTAAGGTCCGGTCCTATGAGGCCTCGGCTCAGGTAATAGATCACGTATTCTGAGAAAAAATCATCTTCCTGAACTAAAACCATGCCAATGGTTGACTCTACGACAACCAGATATAATAAGAAATATTTGTTATAGTTAGGTGGTCGTAGCAGAGGCGCAGTTGTGAGGGCGTGTTTTAATACGTCGAAAGAGCGTTGAGCGGCTTCATCCCAATAAAAAGGAACATCTTTCTTTAGTAAGCGCATAAATCCCTTGGTGATTTCAGCATAGTTGGCGATGAAGCGTCGTAAAAAGTTCGCCTTGCCTTGTAGACCTTGAAGTTGAAGAATTGTGCATGGGGGGGGCAACTGGATTATTTCCTCCACCTTGAGAGGATTGACCATGATACCTGTTGTTGATATGATAAAACCTAACAAACATCCTAACGTTATGCAGAAGCTTCACTTGTTTGGATTCAAGCGAATTCGAAAGTAGCAACAACATTCAAAGATAAGTCTAAGGTGTGTGTGATGATCTGTTCTCTTGCGAGATCGTGATGCTAAATCATCTAGATAGGCCTTGACTATATGCTTGAGATCGTGAAAGGCAAAATACATGGCCCACTAGAATGTGGCTCCAACATTTTTAAGACCAGAAGGCATTTTACGATAAGCGAATGTACCCCATGGACAAATGAATGTTGTTTTGTGTTGGTCTTCGGGTTTGATTTGGATTTGATTGTATCCCGAAAACTCATCCATGAAAGAAAAGTATTCGTAACCAACACATTCATCAATGATCTGGTCAATGAATGGTGTTGGAAAATTATCTTTGGGACATGCCTTGTTCAAATCATGAAAATTGCTACATACACGAATCGTGCCTTGTTTTTTATTGACCGCCATAGGATTGGACACAAATTGAGTCAAATGGATAGGAAAAATAAAACCTGCGTTTAGAAATTTCTCAACCTCAATCTTGATGGCTGCTTCTTTCTTGGGATTAACTGGACGAAGTTTCTATCGAACAGACTTGGCATCAGGATACGTTGTGATTTCATGTTCAACTATTTTTGGATCAATACCCGACATTTCCTCATAAGACCAGGCAAAAACATCTTGGAATTATTTGAAAAGATCCGTGTAGATTTGAATCTCTTCGGGGGAGAAATCTGCTCCGACGAAGACGTTCTCCACAACGCCAGGGTTTCAGGATATGTTGATTGGTATAGTTTCAGAGATAGTTTCCATATTTCCTTGAGCACAAATTTCATGTGTAGCTAAGAGATTAATAGGACACAATTGATCTCACGTCATGGTCACGATGAATTCTCCTGCTTCGATTCGGCTTAACTCTGGGAGAAAATATGATCTGTGATGAAGATCTTCCCAAGGTTTGTCTGGACTTGTCATTGCTTCGATTACTGCTTCATCAGAAGGAAAGACTAAGTCTAACGAATTGACATTAGCGAGAGAACCCTGAGCCCAAATAGGCTCTAGAAGTGGATCTAACTCTTGTGAAGGAGTCGGATCAAGGTTAGATGAAGCTTGTTGCACTAAAGAGTACGCTACTTTAGCGACAGACAAGGGCATGGACATGCCTGGGTTCCCTGTCTCATCCATTGTGGCTGATGGGGAAGGAAGAATCCATGGATTCTCGAAGTAAGTCGTGCGGAATGACGAAACTTGAAAAATATCAAACTTATGGTGATTAGATATAAATTTGATATCGCCTATTGGAGGTGGGTAATCAAAGGTACCCATCAAGGATGGGCACAAAACAACTCCTATGTTGACGACACCTGATTGAGGATTATCAATCATCGAGACCGTGGATGCCCCCAAAGCTGGGTCAGGTCTGGAGAAAGACAATTGATTGATGGTCACTATCCGGCCTTCGTGTGGAAACAACAAGACCCGAAAAACTATAGCAACCACAGCTTGCATAGCATAAGTCCAACTCCGTCCTAACAAGAGGTTATAGTCAAGGGGAGCATCGACTACCTCTAATTCGACACACACAGTCTTCCCTCCTAACTGTACAGGGAAAGAAGGAACGATGACATGTGGTCGGAACGAATGACCGTCGAAAGAAGTGAGGAGAGTAGGTGATGGAGACAAAACAGGCTGGCCAATGGCCTTCCAACATGCTAATGACATAACGCATGTTGAGGCGCCCTCGTCGACCACCGTGCGGAAGATATTCCATGTAAAAAATTCTGTGGGGTAAGCCACTACTATCTGAAATGCTATGTGGTAAGGCAGATGAGGTTTTAAGCCAGTTTTATATAACATGATGGTACCCAGATTAAGAGTCTCAGTAGAGCCCAGTGCGGTTAACAAGGATTTTCTCTGAGAAGGACAACTTTGGAGGACCTCCAAAGAAGACATCACACAAGGGGTTTGTGATAAATCTTCCACCACAGAGTAGTTCTGGGCGGCCCTTGCATTTGGGTTATGAGAAGCCTTTTTAAATTCACCTTTTGGAATGCGTGTCATTGTTTCTCCCAACGTCTTCTCAATCTGTAGAGGAAGAGATGGGAGATCAACTTCTTTACCCTTCTCAGAAGCACTTGGTTTACTATAATCGTGTGCTCTAGTTGATATGAAAGCATCACCCCTAACCATATATACGTTCATGGATGATGGGTTGTTTAAAAGTGGGCAGTTTTCTTGGTTTCCCCCTTCCGTACTTGTAGAGGCTTGAGTTAAATTTTGCTCATGTTGAAAGGGATTAGTCAACACTGCCTGTTGTTGTTGTGTGACAAACTTTTGGGCCTCTGCAAGTCGAGGACATAGATGGGTCAGGTGGTGTTCTGTGCACAAGTTGCGCGGATACCTCGCCTTTCGATTTTCAGTGTTGTCCCCACCAGCATTATCGTCGGGTTTTTTTATCCCCCTTACCTTTCTTTCGTTGTTTTTTCTTCCCTTCAGGCTGTTGGGTGGCCTTTGGGTTAGTCGACTGCACTGTGTGTACTTCCGACGTTTGGGTAGGGGGAGCAGCCAAAGCAGTAGTTTGGCTAGTTGTTGTGTGTTGTATGGATACCTATTGCAACTACTTTGTCAATTTCTCAGCGGGCTTGGTTTGTGCTGAACTGACAATACCATCGACATGCGGTCCAACTCTCTGTCTAGTTTTATCCAGTATTGAACGTGATGCATCTAGCAAGATGTTGTATAATAAACCGGACTGAGAATAGATGAGCTCAAACTATTGAGCCCTCATGATGGCATCTTCTTCAGAGAAAACTCCTGACGTCGCAATGTCTTTGGATAACTGCGGGACCAAAGACTTAAGGAACCACTCAAGAAGGAATGCTGGTGGAACTGGTACCTTGATTAAACTCTTCCAGCGTCTCCATTCTCGGATGTGATCAGAGATATGGTCCACTGTTGTCTATTCGAAATTAGCGAGCAGCTCTGTGCTAGTGTCGTATCTCACAGGTAACTGGAAATGGTTAAGGAAGCCCATCGCCAATTCACCAAAAGAAGAGTATCTTGAGCGATCGAGCTCAATGTACCATTTCACAGCACTCCCAATGAGAGTACGTTGAAACAATCACAACTGTACGGATTCATCTTTCAATGAGTTAGATGAGCACCAAAGATGGAAGGTAGTCACATGATCCCCTGGATCTTCATTAGGCTTGGCTTCGAACTTTGAAATTTCCGAAGGAAACTTCATCGGCATAGGAGGCCAACGCGGATCATGACAAATGGGGTCATTCAAAAACCTTGTCAAATCTGGCAAGTGTAAAGTCGCCAGGAAAGGTAGTTTGGGTTGCTACTGATAACCGGGGAAAAATGGGCTTGGAGTTTGACTGGCACCAGGTTGCCAGGAAAATTTTGGCTGTTGGCTCGGGTTCTGGTAGAAGCCATGGCCCTAGCCAGTGTAAGAATTTTGCATATGTGGAGACATCATCGGTTGATTTTCCAAATAGGACATAGATTGTTGGGCATGCATTATATTCGAAGGACTTAGGGAAGGATTACTCCATGCCAGTCCCGTGGGGATAGGCATAGTAGTTTGTTTGGAGTTCCATTGATTGTGGAAAGAATTACCCCAGATCGACATTCCGGAGGAGGGAACAGATCCTTGCCCTGAATTCCAAGGTCCTGCTAGGTTTTCCCCCTGTGTAGGAATAGTACCCTGCACAGGATTAGATTGTCCAAAAATGGGGTTTCCCCTAGTCAGGAAAGTAGCTGACGAGAAAGTGTTGTTACCAAACGTTATGTTCCAAGAAAATGGTGTCAAACCTACCAACATACTATGTGAAGGTGGTCCTTGACTCCCCGCTCCAAATAAACTATTGTGTGTAGGTTGCCCGACGGATTGCTGATGCGAGCCACTGAGTGAAGGGGACGAAGGAGAGATATGACCTCCTCCGTAAGGAAAAGCGTTAAAAGGGATAGGAGTGCCCCCCATGTGACCTTGCAGAGGAGTGCTAGAGCTCCCTGCCCCCAGACCCAAAGTTTTTAAAGTGGAGTAGGAAAGTACATGACTTGTACCCAAACTAGGAATACCGTATGAGAACGGAGGGCCTGTCGCACTTGGTGTGAAAGGGGTTGTGGCCGCCACCAAAGATGGGTTCAAAGCACCATGTGAAGTAGTTGCGGTCGAGGCCATGGTGGCTCGGACTGACAATAGTAGGTTAGGAGATGACAACTCTCCTGTGGTGACAACTGTGGTGAGAATTGAAGAATTCCCAGAAGGAGTAACAACATTTGTTTCCATTACTGTGTGCGACACTGTCTGGCACTTGTGAAATTGAATTGGTACAATAAAAGGTGCCAAGAAATCAGTGGTTGGGGTTTCAACCTGGCCAAGAGCGGTTGCTTCAAGGTCCAAAATGGTTGATTCCTCCAGGGGTTGTTCGGGAACAAAGGTTTGTAACCCGGTCGCTTCAAAAGACCCTTGTTGGTCTAGCTTCCGCCTTAATGGTGGAGGGGGTGGCTCCAGTGTAACTGGTGGCAGGCCAAGAAGCCTTCGTGACCGATGGAGCTCGGGATCCTCCACTGTGTGAGAATATCCAAGACACTCTAAGGTAGTCTAAATGCTCAAAAGTAACACACTAAGAAAAAAGTCCCTAGAAGATAAGACAAGCAAACACTAAATTAACTTGAAGAACAGTTACAACAACCAACACTAGAGCAACTTACCGGTGCAAGTGCAACTCGAACATGGAAGCACCCTCCAGGTATACTTTGCAAAGCGTGCCCCTATTTCTTTCCTAGGTACCATGGTATACCCCCACAGTCACCTGTGTATGTCCCTAACAAAGATTGGCAACTAGGATGCCAGCACGCGAACAGTCACCAGGCGGGTACAGTCGAAAGACGGGTAGACCACAATGAGGAGGGTATCGATACCGAAACCTGTCAAGGGTATCGAGAGAAAATGGTCTGGAAGACAACTAAGGACCTCGAATGGATTCTAGACCCACGAAGCCCCGTGGCAGATGAAAATGACGAAATCCCAAAACAAGCCCTCTATATGTGTTCTCCACTACGATTGGTCCGACTTTGGAGGGGTTATCTCTGCTACCTTTCCGCACGCGACCTCATGTTTATGCCTTGTGCTAGAGGGGGGCCTCGTATAACTTCCATGAAACTGGACTTAAACACTCCCTATCTCAGACTTTTATGTTTGTTTTTAAATGGCCTTGAAGAGTTTCCTCTCCAACCTAATCCAAGGCCCTAGTCCTGAACTAGTTTGTGAACCCTACAAACATAAAAGTCTATTAGATTTTAAATTTAGCGTTACTTTTATGGATTTGTCTTACGTCAAGGGGTATGATGCTGAAACTAATGATGTGTAAAAGACGAAAGAAAAAAATGAATGAAAAAGCTGGAAATAAAATTTTTACTTAATGCAAAATTTCAACAACTTTTCTAAAGAAATATTTTAATTTTTTCTAAGATTTTGGACAACAAACTCAAAGGAATTTCACTCGACTATGAGCTACTTATAATATAAGTGAACTGCAAAAGCTTATGAAATAAAAGACTTTTCCCTAGCTAATGATGCAGAAACACACTCTTCAACCAAAGAAGAAAATGAAAAGAGATTTATTTATTTATTTAAATGCTAGTAAAGCAAGAAAGGGAAAATACCAACAAGCAAAAGACCAAGAAAAACAATTATGGCCTAAATCGCAGATCGCAAAGAATCAGATTTTAAAATCACACAATAGCAATTGTAAAAACAATGACTCTCACACTTGTCTAAAAACCGTAATTTTTTTTATTTTTCTGACAACGTTTTAAATGAGGAAAAGCAAGCTAAAGGTAAAATTAATCCTAAGCTACTGACTATTCAAACAGAGATTCAAACACCTGAGAGAAATAATTATTATCAAGGGAAAGGATGACTGCCTTAACCTTAACAAAAAGTATCTTGTACAAGCACACGAATGTTACTCAAACAACATGCGTGTGAACGTGAGCTGAACAGAGACAAAGGGCGTGTACATAAGGGCTAACCATGTACAAGCCGCGTGTATCTCTAAACTCTAAGTAAAAATGAAAATAGACAGACCAAACCAGGTAGAGACCACTGATATTGATAACCAGGATCCCTTGAAGGCTTGGATACTCTTTCTAACAGAAAAACAAATGATGCAAGGAAAAAATAATAAGACAAAAACAATCTGAGATAGGACTGTTAGCAAACAAGACTCAGACAGAATTCCAGAAAACCCCCTGAGAATGTGTGATTCTAACAGGGAAGAGGAGGACTGCCTCTGAGGTTCTCTGAACTCCTACACGCTACGGCTACCTCTACAGCTAACGTTCACATGAAGGCTGTAAGAGGATAGGGCATGGGTACACGCGTGCAGGCCTTGTGCAGGCTATGTGTACCTCTGTGGGTCTCGAAAAATATAGTCAAGCAAAAGTCAGGGAAAGCTGGTATGGAAAACCAGAATCCCTGCTAGCTCGGACTTTATAGAAATGAAAAGAAAAGATAGGCAAGAAAAACTAGTCGTTAAACTATCCAAAAAACTAAATAAAATTCCAGGAACCCTAGAGATTCTCCCCAGTACGGTTGCCAATTCTGTTGTTGGGGAAAAACACCCTACGGACTAGCAAATAGAGTTCAGAMTTTGCATGCAGATATGACCAAATAGAAATTACTTTCTACCTTCATCCCTAGATTTAAATCCCCTTTTCTTATTAAATGCATGGAAAGATCAACCTACCTCGTTACTGGAGTTTGATGTCGATCCTCCGTTGTGTTTGATTACTTGTTCGCAATACTCCTTCCAAAGTTGACCTGCATTCAAGAAAAGCAACAACTATGCATGCATACTACTTATATACTAACGGGTTAGAAATCAAACATAAACTAATCAAACCATAAAAAGTTCATGAATTGGGACGGGAAAAGCATTTTCTTTATTACTTAAAGTGAGTCAACTTGCAAAAGTTGAGACCGACCACTGCTCCTTGAAGCTAATCCTGGGCTCCTCTTCTTCTGTCCTTCAACTGCTTTGCTTTAAATCTCCTTTGGCATTAGGAAAGGCTAAAGGGTTGGGACAATGAGAATATGTAAATGGGCAGAGTTTCTTCGCTATATTATTCCTCTTCCAAATGGTACCCCTACCCCTTCTTTTATAGGCTAGAAGGAGCTAGGTATTTGGACGAACCCTCAGCCATGCATGGCCGGGAGTTTCAGTTAACTCACCCATAGATTTTTGTTCCATCGACAACTTTCTTTTTTTCATGCTTTTGTCGGTCCACGCAAGCTATTTTGGGTCAACCAGCATGTACACATGTGCAGTAATGGGTTAGGGCGTGTGGGCCTTTATACAAGAGGATTTTCAAAGAGTTTTTCGGAAGTGTTTTTGGAAAAGAAAGGATATGAGTTGGCCTGATGCCAGGTAAGCATGTATGGTGCAATTTAGGGTTATAACAACTGGCGCATTGGGTAGCGGTGTGTCGAGGGTTATATCGATGGGATTCTTTACCTGACAATGCAGAGGTACCCTAGTACGTGATGCCAAGATGTCCTTGTGTTCTTCCACGACCTTATCCACTTGCTTTTGTTGTGTGGAGAGGTCAGTCGTGGAGGCCATAGATGTGGCTGCAACCTTTCACTCACTTTGAGAGTGAATCACAAAGAATACAAACTTCCTAGTCTGATAAATGACCTTTTGCATTGCTTGGCAGAGATCAAAGAAAATAGCACTAGGTGGGACTACCTCGGGTATCTTGTGCAATTTCCTTTTTAAAGTAATAATAACATTGTGAGGCATAGATTCATATACGACATGACGTTTCCATAAATATGGTTGGACCAAAATAATATCACAAACTTTGAGGGATAAACATCACACAATACCTCATCTTTGAATGGCTTGATGCCATATGACATGCGAGATTGTTGGCTGACGTGAAGATCCAATTCTTGATGGAGCCAACCGATGGTGTAGGGTTGTGGGTGTGGCGTTGTCGACATGGCTAGTTGCTTGATGACCTATACTGAGATGATCTTCTTCTGACTACTACTATCAACGATGAATTGTAGTGGATTTCCTTTCACACACATCTATTAATGAAAGAGGCACTCACCTTCCTCTGGCTCATTAGGCTCATGGGAATGGATCGTGGTGGTAGAAACGGTGGAACTGGGTTCCACGTCAATGATTTTTCTCCCCTTTTCTGGTTTTGACTCTGAGTAGGAACTCACATCTGGTTCAAAGGCTTTGACCTCAACCACCAATGACTTCTTTAAGTAGCAATCAACAATGTTATGTCAGGGGCTATTATGGAAGTTGCACCACTTCTCGGTATATTTCTTCATCTTCCCATTATCCTTCTTTTCTTGGGACTTGGACTGATTGTCCTAAGGTTTCCCATATTTTCTCTATCCTTTGTTCTACAGGTTGGGGATGCCCTTTCTCTGCTTCTGTTGTGTGTAGTTCCTAGACCAAAACTGTCGTGTCTTTCGTTTAAGCTTCTGCTCGATTTTGATGGCATATCGATAGGTCACACTCAAGGATGAGATGTTGAAAAAATTCATTTTTTTCTGGATGTATCTATGCATACCATCATGGTACTTGAGCACTAGATATCACTTATAATATTTGATACATAGCTTGGTGTGCAAGGTATGGAAGACATTGACAAACTTCGACACTGTTTGGTCTTTTTCCTGCTGCAATGTGGTCCATCTTGTATACAAGTCGTCATAAATTCCAATAGGGTAGTATTGTTCCTTAATAGCATCCCTGAAGGAATCCCAAGTGGGTGAAACTATAGATAATGTGGATCCCTCTATTTCCTTTTGCTCGTAGAAAGTCTCCCACCAATCTTTGACATGGGGTACATCCTTGAGGAGCGCAAATGTAATAATTTCTCTATCGAAAACGTTGTGGACAAAAAAATACCCTTCTAGAAGATTTAACCATTTATCTACGACATCCACATGTATTCGACCTTCAAATATAGGAATATAAAAATTGATATGTACCTTGAAGGGGGTGGCGCCTCCGCTTGAGGAGGATGTGTCACGTTTTGACAATCTTCAAAGGATTTGTGCGAAGCTATCCATGATCTCGTTCCTTTGTCGCTCAAGGGTTTCCTCGAGCAAAATTTTGAAAGGATATCCTCTCTCATCGTCTTTATTTTCTCCCTCCATGGATGGTTTCTTGGGCATGCGAGAG
>JZKD02S1815825.1:193139-236333 GCA_000966675.3 Picea glauca
AGTGTAAGAATGAAAAACTTATGTTCCGGCATGTTCAGAATCGAGTAACTAAGTCTCTTCCAGTTGGGCCTCCAGCACTTCAATCCTCCACCAAAGGAAATATCATATAAGAGAGACAACGAGGTTCTCCATCAAATATGGAAGAGCTTGGGGGATGAACAAATAGCTTGGATATGGCCCATTTATATTCTTCAAATGGAACTGAAGGGTTGAGTCGGAATGTTTTAGTATATGGAAGGTGAATGATCATAGATCTCATGATGTGACATGTAAACCCGACACTATTTTTAATTTTGGGAACAAAACCCAATGTATGTAGGTTGTAATGGTGCAACCTGCATATACACATTTTGTATAGTTGTTAGGACGCATATATGTGTAAAAATACATTTTTTAGCTCCGGGAACTGAAAAAAGGGACTTCAAGTCTGCATAGGGAAATGGAAAAGGCCTTCTGAGCAATTTGCATGGGGTCAGGCAAATCTTTCTATAACACATTTCCAATGACAATGCATACCATACCATACCATTGCCAATGTTGTTGGATTACTAAGAGGGGGGGTGAATCAGTAATAGAGCAATAAAATCCTTTTTAACCATATAAAGAAAGTGTTATATCAATTTAGCATTATCATCCAATAATTGCAGAGTAAATAAACAGTGAACAAATTAGCAATCATACACATACACAGTACACCAGTGTTTTTATGTGGAGACCCAAAGAAGGAGAAAACCACAGAATTTTTTTTCTTATATGTCTTTAAGAATTACATTCATTGGAAGCACCAAATTCCTTTTGTTGGACACACTGACTACACTGAAAGGGGGGTGAACACTGTAGGGATATTTTCCCAAACTCCCCTGTACACAAAACTCCTTAGTTAGCAATCACCATTTTATTCATTATTTACTGTTGTCTTTTATAACCAGTTAAATGTGAACATGTATCAACAAAATAAATCAGCCACATATATCATCAATAAGTCATCACCACAAGGAACACCAAGAACACAATATGTATGTGCAATTTTCTTTCTATTACAGACTACAATCCTTAGGTTATCAACAACAACTGAATAGAGTACAACTCTACAAGAGCACCAACTCTATAATGCAAGACTCAGCTTACACACTCATCACCAACTTAGATGAGGAAAAAATTCTCAACAGATACCAATCTGTCAATAGGTATGTGACCTGTCGGTAGTAAAGCACGCGTATGTATGTGCCCTACCAGTAGTACAACTCACATATGTACGCAACCAGTCTGTACTACATCCTGCATATCCCTTCTCAGTTACTTAGGGTTTTCTCTTCAAGATAAACTCGGATCTCCTGCAACTTTCAATCACATTCACTTATTTCTTTCATTTTCCAATCTGAACCATAACCAGTCACAACACATCCAAGCTCTCCAACAACTTACTCATGCTTCTCAACCATACAATATGAATGCTACTCAATCATGTATAAGAAACCAGTAAACTATAGAAATCATATCAGTATTGAATCATAATATTTTTTCTCACTCCATCAACCAACACAAACAAAATCACAACAGCCATACCAAGAATTCCTTAAGCATTCACCACACAACAAGAAAGAGTATCCATCAAGACAACAATGTAACCATACCAGATTTTCTATGGAAGATCTGAGCCCATAGAATGCAGATCTGGAAATTGCTTCAGTCTTCAAGAGTCTGGCACCATCTCACACACAAGTCTTCATCAATTTATCCACTTTATATGCTTTGTCCTCATTTAGCCTACGTATGTACACACCCTGGCTCACTGCAACCCATGTATACCTCAGAAACTAGGGTTTTTGAACTACTGAAACTATTGCTTTCATGATCTCAGACTTACCGAAACTTTGACGTGTCCATGAGATCCTCCAGATCATCTATTTCTCAAAATATATCTTTAATACATGCTCAAAAGATATTTACATAAGAGACCCCTTGCCTCTTATTTATACTCTCCAAGTAGCTTCCTTAGGGGCATCTTCTAGGCCACTTAACTCATTTTCCTTATTTTAGGGTTAACCTATTTCTAACCACTTTCCATAATTATAAATTTATCCATTACTTTATTATTTAAATAATCCTCCTTGACTTTTTCACCTCACTTTATCATTTAAATAATCTTCTTTGATTTTGTCACTTCACTTTATCATTTAAAATATAATTTCTTCTTTGCAGGCTCTTTGACTTCTTTGACCTTTGGGGCTTCAAGCTTACATAGTAGGGTCCTCCAACTTCGTAAGGCCATAACTCTCAAACCGTAAGGAGTTATGTGACATTACACATACCACCAGAAATGGCATGAAAAGCACTATCCAACTAGGATAGTTTTACCTGCAAATCCATTGATATTCATCTCATTATTCCATACTTAAGCATGGGTTCTCTAACCATACTCCTAGGACAACTCAACCCACAAAGCGTCTTCCCATGAGGGATTTCACCATAAGGGGACAAATTTTGGAATTCATCCATTTTTACTCCTTATAAACCATGATAATACAATAATGAGTCATATTTACATCAATCCAACTATGCATTCGATCCATCTTCATAATTGCCTCATGTATCAATGACAACTGATTGATCCATCTTCATTTGTGCATCATATCAATGACAACTTATTGATCCATATTCATCTATGCATCATATCAATGAGAACTCATTGATCCATCTTCAACTAAGAATCATATCATCATATGACTATGATTCCACTTGACATCTATTCATTCACATCAAGGAAAATACATATGATTCCACTTGACATCTATCCATTCACATCAAGCAATCTTTTGGAATAAATCAATCCCTTGGCATCAATTAATCACTTGACATCAATCCTTTGACATCAATCCTTTGACATCAATCAATCAAACCTTTTTCATCAATGACAACATGATCCAACAATATCCCCCTTTGGCATTGATAACAATACCAACATTGATGTCAACACTAATCATTGATGGAAACATGTAGACAAGGAATTTCTCTACATAAATAGTCATCTCAATCACATCAATGTGACTATCTATCCCCCTTTGACATGAATGGAAAAGGATAGTTTTTTCCTTGGGGTTGTTGTCCCTGCCTGAACTCTCCTTGGGGATGCTCCCCTTGTCTGAATGCCTTTGATATTCCTTTGAATAATCTCTCCCCTTTGAACAAGGGATATCAATATTATGTAATGCTAAATATATATCTCTCATTCTCCCCCTATGATCAATGCTCTCCCTGGAACTATGCCTATGTTCTCTTTCTCCAAGTATAGGTCTAGTTTACCAAGTATGCATATGATAAATATCTCCTCCTAGAGTCATGGGAAGAAGAATGACTCCCCCTATGGGTATGTCTCCCCCTATCTTCTCTGCAATATGAACAATATGCTACCACTGCAATATGATTTTGTTGCAAATTTTATTTCTCAATTGGAACATAGATCAACCCCTCTTTCTATGATGATCCTTGGACCTTTCCATGCATCAAACTTGTGCCATACCATACATCATGAAGAAAACGATATGTCAATAATGAAATATCAAAGTGACGCGGCCCTCCAAACCCACAAGTCAGAAGTCCACGTACACAGGATCGTTCTTCTTCCACTGGCCTGAAGAGCTCTCAGCAATTGGCTCTTCTATTTCCCTTTCGGAAAAATCTACACCCACAGCAAAACCTCGTGGAATTCCCCCTTCACGTTTCGGGAGATCGGACTTCGCGATTTCGCGAATCCTGTAACCAAGTGTCTTATCCCTTAGACCCCCGAAACCCGAATTACCGAACTCCAATATTCGATCACCAAAAGATATCAACGGCTGTGATTCCCCGCTTGATCCAACTGTCAGCACGACTTTCGCGTATCGGGAGCTCGAGACTCTTGATACCAAAATCTCTTGTCAACACAAACCCCGAATTCCAGAATCCCAATATCAATTTTAGCTACTCGACTTTTGTGAGTTCGCGAGTTGTGATGTCATGCAACTTTGCTCCACGACCTCTGAAATCCCGACTCTCTATTTCTCGAAAATCTCGAAATGTCAAACTCTGACACGATTCCCGACGCTGGCCCGCAACTAAACTTTCCACCTTTTCAGGACTTTGCACTTCACGATTTCGCGAGTCTTGATACAAGGCTTTCGGTCCCCCAAATCCCGAAACCCTGAAATGAAAATCCACGACCAAAATCCAACGACTCCTGTTGGCTTGGATCTATGGCTCTGCCTCTCCTGAGTTTGCACCTTTTGAAAACACTCGTCGTAACTCCCCCGCTACTCTACGAGACCTAATGGTTCGCGGGACTTCGTGAATTCTCCACGGAGGATTCCAACCGTCCGTTTCCCTTCCTTCTCAAGGACTTCTGCAACTTTTCACCAAAGTGTTTTTCCATGGTACTTAACTGCCTGCGACAAAAAATTGCGATGCCTTCTCAATGCTCCAATGCACAAACTTCCTGTGCTTCTCTTCAAAAATTTCGAAGGCTTTATCCTTCCTAAGATTTTTCCAACTCCGAGTCTTAAAGAAGACTCCTGCATGCACTTCTTGTGGAAAATTCCTCAATTACTCCAAGGAATTGAATTCCTTCGACTCTGCGCACTCCCTACAGCAACAGTCTCTCAACACTCCACTCAAGTTACAAAACTTGAAACTCTACTCGGCCTGCGCACACCTTGCATGGCTCCTGTGCCTAGCTGCACTTCTGAGGGAATGAGAACAAAATCTATCTTATCTGAGCTTTCAGAGACAAACCTCTTAACCCTTTGTCAACGCACTCCTTGCGGACAATTCAACTGCACTCCTTGTAGAAACTCTTGCTCAGATAGAGAAACAATTGAAACTCATTTCCCTTACCCTCTCTCTCTCTCTCAGATTTCAAGCATTCAACAAGAAATCATTCATACATAGAATAAAAGCAATTGCATGACAGAAAGAGTAAATCATTCATGAGAATAACATTCAATAATGCATATACAAAGAATATTTGAATAGCATGAGTCTGAATCAAAACCCCTTTTGTATTAATCCAGAATTTATGTACATGGAATTCGTTTACACAACTCTATTCTTCTTCTCTTCTATGCTCTTAATTGACATAATCCTGTTACAATACACAATGAGGGTATCTATATCCTGTTTCCCTCTTTCATTCTAAACTGTCTAATCTACGCATTAAATTCTATCTACTTGAATTAACTATTATAAATGCCTTCTACCTACTAAGGATGAGAGTGGATCGCTCAAGGTCCATTTATATTATACAAGTGTCCCCTCCATTTAATGATCTCATTGTCATTACATAACATTTTCAAAATTCGCGCTGGGTGCTTTTCCAGTTGTCTTTTATCTCTGTGCTGGCTCACTTGAGATGCTCCTGCATCATACTCCCTCGCTTGAAAATTTTCATGGGCTCCTGTCCATGAGTCTGCGCACGGTCTGTCCATGTTTCTTGATCTCTGCTTCATTCTCCCAGCTGGCATATTCAACTGGATGGCCCTTCCATTTGACCAAATACTCAAAGTATTTCTTTCGCCTGGTCTTCTTGCTAACCCTTTTGTCCAGTATGCACTCCATATGCGGCTTTTCTGCAACTGACATTTGCTTTTGCCACTGAACCTCTGGCTGTTCATTTCCTGTCCCTGCTTCCTCAGATTTATAAGGGTAAAAATCCAATATATTGAATATCGGAGAAATTATGATCCCATCGGGTAATTCAATCTCGTAAGCATTCGCCCCAAATTTCTTCAAGACCTTGCATGGTTCGATTTTCTTCATTTTCAGTTTATTATATGTTCCTCTTGGGAACCTTTCCTTTCTCAAATGTGCGAGGATTAAATCACCAACTTCAAATTGAAGTTGTATCCTGTGTTGATCTTCTCTTCGTTTATGTTCCTGGCTCGAACTCTACAATTGTTCCTTCACCTGGCTGTGAAGTTCCTTCATCGCCTCTGCGAAATCTTCTGCACTAGCACTCCTAGTCGTAGTATGTTCTGAATCTCTCAGCTCAGAAATTCCTCTCGGCTAAATTCCATAGACAATCTGAAATGGACTCTGCCCCATGCTTCTATTAACTGAGTCGTTATAAGAAAACTTTGCCTGTGGTAATATGTTATCCCACTGGCTGTGGTGTTCTATCACCAAGCTTCTCAGCAAGTCTCCCAGACTTTTGTTCACCGCTTCTATTTGTCCATCAGTCTGAGGATAATAAGCTGAAATAAACGAAAAGTTTGTTCCCAGCTTCTTCCATAAGGTTCTCCAGAAGTGTCCTATGAACTTAGTTTCTCGATCCGAAACTATGCTTCTTGGCAAGCCATGAAGTCAAATGACTTCTTTGAAAAACAGGTTCGCAATGTGAGTTGTGTCACTGATTTTCTGACATGGTATAAAATGTGCCATTTTGGAAAATCTATCCACCACCACAAAGATTGAGTCAAACCCTCTTTGTGTTCTTGGCAACCCCAATAAGAAGTCCATGTTGACTGCATCCCACGGCCTCTCAAGTATGGGTAATGGCTGATAAAAACCTACATTCTGCCTCTTTCCTTTTGAATGTTGACAAATTCTACATCTGTCCACAAATCTTTTAACTTCTGCTCGCATTCCTGGCCAAAAATATGATTCATTCAATTTTTTGAACATCGTGTCATGACCGAAATGTCCGGCCAATCCTCCACTATGTTTCTCCTTCAGCAAATTCTCCCTCATGGAGCATTTTGGAATACAAAGTTGATTACCCTTAAACAAAAATCCTTCATGGATCATGTATTCTACCCATTGACTGCTATCTCTGAGAATTGGATTCTCAGCTGCTTCATACGCCTCTTTAAAATCTAGATCAACTTGATACATCTCCTTGAGATCATCAAAACCCAACGTTTTGACCCTAAACTTCTGCAATAGAAAACACTTCCTTCTCAAAGCATCAACAACTTTGTTAGCAGTACTCGAAATATTTTTAATCACAAAAGTGAAATTTTGCATATATTCAACCCATTTTACATGTCTTTGATTCAACTTTTCCTGTTGAGTCACAAATTGCAATGCATGATTATCACTGTATAAGACAAACTCTTTAGGAATTAAGTAATGTCTCCATTTATTCAATGCATGTATAATAGCATAGAACTCCTTGTCATACGTGGAGTATTTCACCTTCACTTCGTTCAGCTTCTTGTTGAAGTATGCTATTGGCCTGTCTTCTAGACTCAAGACTGCCCCTATTGCAAATCCACTTGCATTGCATTTCACTTGAAATGTCTTTTGGAAATCAGGTAACACCAGGATTGGTTGTTCCGTGATCTTCCTTTTCAACAAATTGAAACTCTTCTCAGCCTCTTCTGTCCAGTGAAAAGATTTGTGCCTCTTCTTCACTGTGTCCATCATCGGTGCACTAATTCCACTGAAATTCTTGATGAACTTTTGATAGAAACTAGCCAATCCGTGAAAACTTTGAACTTCAAATATATTCTTCGGTGATGGCCAATTCTTGATTACCTCCACCTTATTTGGATCCATCCTCAACTTATCTGCAGAAATAACAAAACCTAAATAAATGAGCTCCGTATTCATGAATGAGGATTTCTTCATGTTTATCAACAACTTCTCCTACTGTAACCTCTTCATTACTGTAGCCAAATGTTTCATATGTTCAACTTCCGTTTTTCTGAAAATCAATATATCATCAAGATACACAATGACAAATTTTCCGATGAAATCCTTCAGGACTTCATTCATCAATCTCATGAAAATAATCGGCATGTTTGTTAAACCAAATGACATGACAAGCCATTTGTATAGCCCTTCATTGGTTTTGAATGTTGTCTTCCATTAGTCACCTTCCCTCATGCGAATTTGGTGATAACCGCTTTTTAAATCAATCTTCGAAAAAAAATTAGCCCCACTCAAAAAATCCATCAAATCATCCATCCTTGGCAATGGAAATCTATTCCTGATGGTTATCTTGTTGATCACTCTCGATTCAGTACACATCCTCCAGCCTCCGTCTTTCTTCGGATTGAGTACTGTCAGAACAACACACAGACTCAAGCTTTCCCTGACCAAACCTTTGTCCAACAAATCGTAGACTTGTCTTTTGACCTCTTCATTCCCTTGCGGTGTCAATCTGTATGCGTCTTTGTTTGGTAAAATAGCTCTTGGTATGAGATCAATATGATGACTCACACTTTTGATCAATGGCAACGAACAAGGTAGTTCGTCCACTACTATGTTAGCAAACTCCTCCAGCAATTCCTGAACCTCTTCTGCTAAATCATCTACCCTTGTGCTGGTTAAAACAATCTTTGGCTTCCTGACCACATTGAATTGTGGTTCCTCTTTCTTCTTAACCTCTATAAGAAGTTGCTTCCCACTCATGAGAAGTACAGTGTTACTTACCTTAGGTTTCACCTCTTTATCTTTGATTGGAAGCAACATGTGAGTTCTCCCATTCTTCTCTAGGGTGTATGTGTTCATTTTCATGTCATGAATCACATTCCTGTCATACTGCCATGGTCTTCCCAGCAATAGATGACAAACATCCATAGGAATAACATCACATAATATCTTATCATTATATCATCCTATCTTAAATTCAAGTAAACACTGTTTAGTGACATTTACCTGATGTCCTTTTTGTAACCACAAAACTCTGAATGGACTTAGATGATCAATCGTCTCCAGCTCCGGTTTCTCTACCATCTTTGTTGAAACGAGATTATATGTGCTACCACTGTCCACAATTAATTTTCATACCATGTCTTTGGTTTTGCACGTAGTCCGGAAAAGTCTGTTTCTTTTGACTGAACTCTCCACCTCTTTCTCTGGTGTCAAAAGAGATTTTCACATCATTAGCGATCTTCCACCTCCAACATCCTCTGCCTCAATATCCCTCCTTTGTGCTTCATAAATGTGAGCCTCACCACCTTCCTTCTTTTTGTCTGGACACTCATAAGACTTGTGTCCGACCTTTCCACATGTGAAGCATGTTATTACTCCACCTCTTCCTCTTCCTCTACCTCTAGTACGAGGAAACATGTTGGTATCATCATACTCTCCTCTCTGATCAGCATACTGCCCTCTCTGTCCAATGTATTTCCCTCCCTATGAGCTTCCACCTCTCTCAATATGAGGTTGAGGTTTCTTCCATTCTTCTTTAGGCTTCTGATTTCTATCTTGGACAACTGACTTTCCCCTGGGCTGACTTCTTCCTCAGCCTCTTTGACCCTTCTTTTGGCTCAGCTTCTCTTCTTCCTTTAGAGCCATTTGATAAGCATCTTCCACCGTTCGAATGATCAACATACTCATCTCATCCTGAATTTCGTATCTTAGGCCATTCATATACCTGGCAACGTTTTCATCATTACTTTCACAATGACCTGCTCTAATGTTCAGCATGTAGAACTCTTCAGTGTACTCCTTCACTGTCATCAGCTTCTGCCTCAAATTCTGCATTCTTCTAAACAGAGTAATTTGATAATCTCTGGGGATGAATTTCGCCTTTATCTTTGCGATCATCCTATCCCAACTCTTGATTTTATGCTTACCTTGGCAGTGTCTGTCAGCTTCCAGTTCATCCCACCACAATGTTGCATGTCCCTTTAACCTTGTGACAACATGTTTGACCTTCTTTTCTTCTTCGACATCTTCATAGTCAAAGTATGTGCCCAGAGATCTAATCCAATCTAGAAGCTCCTCTACATCGAGATTTCCCTCACAAAATGGAATGTCCATCTTGGTTCTTGCACTCATTCTTGCAACAACTTTAATAAAGCGTTCATTTTCTGCATCTTTCGCTATGACTTCTTCTTCTTCTCCATGTCCAATGTCATCTTCGTTTTTGGACTCATTGATATCTCAAACATCAGCTCTGCACCTCTATTTTATTTCCACGTCGATAAGTCTGGCGCGTATGTCATGCAAATCTCTTTCCACCTCTGGATTCTATATCTTCCTGCCCCTTCCTCTGGACATCTCTCTTTCCTCTTCCGGATTGGGTGTTTTTCTGTCCTTTCTCCTCGACGACATGGCTAAAATTCCTCCTAGCCTCTCCTGTTTGAAGTATACAAACAAGAATCCTACTATGATACCAGATGACACAACCCTCCTAACCCGCAGGTCAGAAGTCCATGTACACAGGATCATTGTTCTTCCACTGTCCCGAAGAGCTCTCGACAGTTGGCTCTTCTATTTCCCTTTCGGGAAAATCTGCACCCACAACAAAACCTTGTGGAACTCCCCCTTCACGTTTCGGGAGATCGGACTTAACTATTTTGTGAATCCTGTAACCAAGTGTCTTATCCCTCAGACCCCCAAACCCAAATTACCGAACTCCAATATTCGGTCACCAAAAGAAATCAACGACTGTGATTCCCCACTTGATCCAACGGTCAGTGCAACTTTCACGTATCGGGAGCTCGAGACTCTCGATACCAAAATCTCTTATCAACGCAAACCCCGAATTCTCGAATCCCGATATCAATTTCGGCTATTCGGATTTCGTGAGTTCATGAGTTGTGATGTCATGCAACTCTGCTCCATGACCTCTAAAATCTCGACTCTCTATTTCTCGAAAATCTTGAAATGTCAAACTCCGACACGATTCCCGGTGTTGGCCCGCAACTAGACTTTCCACCTTTTTGGGACTTCGCACTTCGTGATTTTGCGAGTCTTCATACAAGGCTTTCAGTCCCCCAACTCCCGAAACCCCAAAATGAAAATCCACGACCAAAATCCAACGACTCCTGTTGGCTTGGATCTATGGTTCTACCTCTCCTGAGTTTGCACCTTTTGAAAACACTCGTCGTAACTCCCTCGCTACTCTGTGAGATCTGATGGTTCGCGGGACTTCGCAAATTCTACACAGAGGATTCCAACCGTCCGTTTCCCTTCCTTCTCAAGTACTTCTGCAACTTTTCACCAAAGTGTTTTTCCACGGTATTTAACTTCCTACAACACAAACTTGTGACGCCTTCTCAATGCTCCAATTCACAAACTTCCTGTGCTTCTCTTCAACAATTTCGAAGGCTTTATCCTTCCTGAGATTTTTCCAACTTCGAGTCTTAAAGAAGACTCTTGCACGCACTCCTTGCAGAAAATTCCTCAATTACTCCAATGAATTGAAGTCCTTCGACTCTGTGCACTCCCTGCAGCAACAGTCTCTCAACACTCCACTCAGGTTACAAAACCTAAAACTCTACTCAGCCTATGCACACCTTGCATGATTCTTGTTCCTAGCTGCACTTCTGAGGGAATGAGAACAAAATCTATCTTATCTGAGCTTTCAGAGACAAACCTCTGAACCCTTTGTCAATGCACTCCTTGCAGACAATTCAACTGCACTCCTTGCATGAACTCTTGCTCAGATAGAGAAACAATTGAAACTCGTTTCCCTTACCCTCTCTCTCTCTCAGATTTCAAGCATTCAACAAGAAATCATTCATACATAGCATAAAAGCAATTGCATGACAGAAAGAGTAAAACATTCATGAGCATAACATTTGATAATGCATATACAGAGAATATTTGAACACCATGTGTTTGAATCAAAGCCCCTTTTGTATTAATCCAGAATTTATGTACATGGAATTTGTCTACACAACTCTCTGCTTCTTCTCTTCTATGCTCTCAATTGACATAATCATGTTACAATACACAATGAGGGTGTCTATATCCCGTTTCCCTCTTTCATTCTAAACTGTCTAATCTACGCATTAAATTCTATCTACTTGCATTAACTATTATAAATGCCTTCTACCTACTAAGGACGAGAGTGGATCGCTCAAGGTCCATTTATATTATACAAGTGTCCCCTCTGTTTAATGATCTCATTGTCATTACATAACATTTTCAAAATTCGCACTGGGTTATTTTCCAGTTGTCTTTTATCTCCACGCTGGCTCACTTGAGATGCTCCTGCATCAAGAATCATGAACAAAAATATCAACTAGGTACATCCTATACCAAAATTTGTGCTCACCATGCACAACACCCATGTACATCAACCATGTATATCAACACCATACAATGTGCCAAAATATATCATCAATGGAATGTATCAACTATATGCCTCTACCAACATGTCAACCATGTGTTTTTTATCACTCATGATATTCCTCCACCATGAACCAAGTGCCACGAGCATATATCTTGATCAATCAAGTGTCTCAACTATATCATCCAATACATAATGTAAGTAATACCAATGGTGTACTTATAACCAAGTACTATCATTCAAACATATACCATCTATGAGTTTACCAAACAAGCTCATCAACATGTATCACCACTTGTACCAATAAAGTACATCAACCATGCCCCAATACCACAACAAAATAAATCCTCATACATGTATGCGAAATCCACCACAAAACATGTGCCAATCAAATTGTTAGTAGGTGCCTCTACCAATGTACTAGAAGTGTACCAATCATGCATCAACTATAGATCAGCTCATCAATGATGTACAACATAATCACCTCATCAACTCACTAACTACATGTCCCAATATGTAGTCCAACCATATGCCAAATGTATGCACCAAGATATCCAACAAATATGCTTCAATAGTACATCATAAGATATATCAATGAAACTCAAATATGTACCAACCATGTACACTAAACACCTCAGCCTCAACCTCCATACACCACAACAAATACTAATCATTCAATATGTACTAGAAGTGTGCTTCAATAGATCAATGACATCTCTAGCTAGCATCATCATGATATATCTCATAACCAAGGTACCATAACTTCACTTTCATAACCAGCATTGTTCTTCAACATAAAATCCCTCAATCCATACTCAAGGGATAGTACCATGTATCCAAGATAGTATTTCATCACTCAACCATATATCACCATCATACATACAAATATGTATGCCATCATGTAATCATGAGCACCTGCAACAAACCATGTTAGATCATGTAATAAACAATGTTAGATCCTGCAACACAAGTTATACCATCACATCAAACTGCAACCCTTTTACATATCCCTTTTCCCAAGGCTTTACCACATATACGTGTCATGTTGCAAAGATAGCTTGTGTATGTACGTGACCTATTCATATGTCATCCTACGTATGTATGCGACTGTTACCATTGTAACTCACTTATGATTCTGAAGATGATAGACTTGAGCTTCCTTTACGGCTTCCATTTTGCTCTGGTTTTTCAGTCTTCTTCACCCACTTCTAAAGTGTAAATTCTAACCTTATACAATATCTACTGCAAACAGATATTTAGAAAAGAACAGAAAATATACAATGGAAAATACAAACATTACACAGAGATTTTTCCCCTGGAAACCCAAACCGGGAAAACCAACATATTCTATATTCATTCATTGTGTTACAATGTTTACAATACAAAATACATATAGGAGCTAGAGGCATCCAAAAACCATAACACAATGACCTGGATTAGTCCAAAACCCTAATTCCTTAACCGGAAATAGAAAACCATCGACAAATAAAGCATGTGCCGAAAAACCACCTAAATATAATGCGGTCCCGATGCGAAAAAATAAATAAATTTGGGGGCGCTTCCCCCCAACCCCCGCGTGGGGGGCTCTGCCCCCCTGCACCCCTCTGCACGCCCGGTGCAGACACTCAAACACTACTACTCGTGCAAAGAATATAACCCATACCCAACATGAAGGTGTCCTTGCTTCTCAGAACTTGAGCTCTGAGCTTCCATATTTTCAAAAATGTCCCCCTTCCTAACTTCATGCCTTCTTCTAGTCATGCTATATGAAGTCCTCATCATGGATGTTATTCTTGTGTTCCATCAATCCTAGGATTTGTGGCCAAATCCACTACAACTGTATCATCTCATGCTATGGCAATGAACAACAATGTGTCCTATTTGATCACATCTCCAACACCTTATGGTGTTATTAAATATTTAATTTTCTCTCCTTTCATAAAATCTGCATTCCAAGGATTTGTGACAATATTCATTACATGAATAACATTGACCATGAAAAACACTTGCATACCTTTTCTTTGGTGTCCATCTTCTTTGAGGTGTAAAGATGGCTTCTTGATGTCTTCCTTGCTTTTTTCTTTTGAAACTTTCCTTGCCTTTTGTATATGGTTGACTTGCAACATTATCTTCATCCTTTGAGAGTGAGGGACTTACCTCATGCTTCTTTGAGGTGATTTCTTCAACATGTGTAGCTTCTTTGTTGTATTCAAGATCTGATTTATCATTTCGTGATCTTTGAATTTCCAATATCTCATTCAAGATTGTCGAGCTATTCAAGGAACTGTTTGACTTCGCTACTTTCTTTCTAAGAACAACAACTTCAGCTTCTAACTTATAACATGACTCTTCCTTTTCATTTACTTGGTTCTTCAAAAGTTACTCTACCCTTTTGGCTTCCTCAATTTGAGTCTTGATATGGACAATAATTTTAAGACTTTTTCTACTCTCAGCATCTACCTTCTTATCTTATTTTTCATTCATTAGTATTTTGATCTCTTCTTCCTTTTCTTCTAATTGAGTCTTTTTACTCTCTTCTTGTTCTTTGAGCATTTCCTTTAACTTCACAATGTGCCTTTGATTCTTCTTAAGAAACTTTTTAGCATTATCGGAAAGATAGCTATAGTCTATATAGTAATGATCAGATTTGTATTCATATAGACCCCACTCAACTTTATTTTGAAGTTCTGATAGTTCTTCTTCTATTATTTCCATGGGGTAACTACCATCAAACTCTACATGAACTCTTTCTAGATTTTCTTCTTCACTTGTAGAGAAATATTCAACATCATCACATTTTGAATTATTGAATTCAATGGTTTGTGAAGATTTTTTACCTTCATTTGAAAATGTCTTCAAGATATTATTTTTTTCCAACATCATCACATGATTCTTTACCTTCATTTGAAATGTCTTCAAGATCTTCCTTTTTGCCAACATCATCATATTTAGAATCATTGCAAATAGAGGATTTTGGAGATTCTTTACCTTCATTGTTTTTGATGGAGTTGTCTTCAAGGTCTTCCTTATTTATTTGGTATGTCTCTTCTAGATTTAGCCATAGATCCTTGGCGGAAGTGCATTGTCCCATGCTCTCTTTGATAGAACTTGAGAGTCAACTAAGAATGGTCTTGATAGCCAATGCATCATTCTTCTTTCCTTACCTTTGAGATACAAACTTTGACTTGTTCTTCAAGGAAACTGATCCACCAATGGCTGCCTTCCAAATATCCACTCCCATTTTCTTCAAATACACTCTCATTTATATTCTCCAAGTAGAATAGTTTTCCTCATCAAGGATTGGAACTTCGTCATCCATTTGTGTGTCCATAGATCTCCTCCAAGATTGTTATGGATTATAGTGAAGTCTTGATCTGATACCAATTGTTGGACACACTGACTATAATGAAAGGGGGGGGGTGTGAAAAGTGTAGGGATCTTTTCCCAAACTTACCTTTACACAAAACTCCTTAGTTAGAAATCACCATTTTATTCATTACTTATTGTTGTCTTTTATAACTAGTTAAATGTGAACATGTATCAGCAACATAAATCAACCACATATATCATCAATAAATCATCTCCACAAGGAACACAAAGAACACAAGATGTATGTGCAATTTTCTTTTTATTACGGACTACAATCCTTGGGTTATCAACAACAACTGAATAGAGTACAACTCTACAAGAGAACAAGCTCTATAATGAAAGACTCATCTTACACACTCAACACCAACTGAGATGAGGAAACAATTCTCAACAGATACCAATATGTCAACAGGTACGTGACCTGTCGGTAGTGCAACATGAATATGTATGCGCCCTACCAGTAGTATAGATCATGTATGTATGTGGCCAGTCTGTACTACAACCAGCGTATCATTTCTCGGTTACTTAGGGTTTTCTCTTCAAGATAAACTCAAATCTCTTGCAACCTTCAATCACATTCACTTCTTTCTTTCATTGTCCAATCTGAACCATAACTAGTCACAACACATGCAAGATCTCCAACAACTTACTCATACTTCTCAATCATACAATATGAATTCTAATCAATCATGTATAAGCAACCAATATACTATAACAATCATATCAGTACTAAATCATAATAGTGTTGCTCACTCCATCAACCAACACAAACCAAATCACAACAACCATACCAAGAATTCCTTAATAATTCACCACACAACAAGAAAGAGTATCCATCAAGACAACAATGTAACCATACTAGACTTTCTATGGTAGATCTGAGCCCATAGAATGTAGATCTGGAACCTGCTTCGGTCTTCAAGAGTCTAGCACCAGTTCACACACAATTCTTCATGACTTTATCCACTGTATGTGCTCTGTCCTCATTCATCCTACATATGTACGCTCTCTGGCTCACCGAAGCCTGCGTATACCTTAGAAACTAGGGTTTCTAAACTTCCCAAACTTTTTCCTTCATGATCTCAGACTTACTAAAACTTTGATGCATCCATGAGATCCTCCAGATCATCTCTCTCTCAGAATAGATCTTCAATACATGCTCAAGAGATATTTACATAAGAGACCCCTTGCCTCTTATTTATACTCTCCAAGTAGCTTTCTTAGAGGCATCTTCTAGGTCACTTAACTAATTTTCCTTATCTTAGGGTTAACCTATTTCTAACCACTTTCCATTACTAGAAAGTTCTCCATTACTTTATTATTTAAATAATCCTCCTTGACTTTGTCACCTCACTTTATCATTTAAATATTCTTCTTTGATTTTGTCACTTCACTTTATCATTTAAATAATAATTGCTTCTCTGCAGGCTCCTTGACTTCTTTGACCTTTTGGGGCTTCAAGCCTACATATGAGGGTCCTCCAACTTCGTAAGGCCATAACCCTCAAACCGTGAGGAGTTATGTGACATTCCAAATACCATCAAAAATGGCATGACAAGCACTATCCAACTAGGATAGGTTTAACTTCAAATTCATTGATATTCATCTCATTGTTCCATACTTACGCATGGGTTCTCTAACCATACTTCTAGGATAACTCAACCCGCAAAGCATCTTCCTGTGAGGGATTTAACCATAAGGGGACCACTTTTGGATTTCATCCATTTGTACTCCTTATCAACCATGATAAGACAATAATAAGTCATATTTACATCAATCCAACTATGCATTTGATCCATCTTCATCTTTGCATCATGTATCAATGACAAATCATTGATCCATCTTCATTTGTGCATCATATCAATGAAAACTCATTGATCCATATTCATCTATGTATCATATCAATGACACTCATTTATCCATATTAAACTAAGCATCATATCATCATATCACTGTGATTCCACTTGACATCTATCCATTCACATCAAGGACAATACATATGATTCCACTTGACATCTATCCATTCAAATCAAGCAATCCTTTGGAATCAATCAATCCCTTGACATCAATCAATCACTTGACATCAATCCTTTGACATCAATAAATCAAACCTTTAGCATCAATGACAACATTATCCAACACCTTTGTTTTCTAGCTACAACTGGAAGGAGGCTACAACTTGAGGGAAGCTCCAACTCCCGAATTCTCTGGCTACATCCATACAGAGGATACAACCCCCAATGTTCTCTAGATACAACCTGAAGGTGGCTACAACCACATGTCCCTGACTCGTACAACCGCCCTGACGTAGAAGTAGAATGATGGAACCATTCTCACGCTATCATTGTGAGATATAGTGATGTAAACCTGTACCAATCAACCTCTAACAACCTGTACCAATAACATGTGCCAACATGTACCATAAATCAATCTGTAACTCAACTTGTACCATAAACAAATGCATCAACCATGCACCAAACATGTACAAATAACCTGTCCAAACAGCCTGTAATCAACATGTACTATAAACAAGTGAATCAACCATGCACCAACCTCTACCTCAACCTGTACCATCAACGAGTGAATCAACCATGCATAAAATATGTACCAATCATGCATCAAATACACGTAAACTATGACACATCAAGATGTACCAACATCATCAACTATACACTTCATGTATGTGCCAACTCATCAACTACTTGTCTCAACCATGTACCCAACATGTACCTCAACCATAAGACTAGCATTTTCATCAAACTTTACTTTAGTCTCACATGAATAATTTTGGATTAGTCAACAACCTTAACTTGAAATAATCATAAATATGTACTTGTAATCAATAAATATATTAAAATAGTGCACAATGTTCTTCAATGTATTTTATGCAATTCGTCCAGGTTTCACTACTGGGAACCTCTAAGAAAATGAGTTATAGAAAGAATGGCATACCTTGTTGAATTCTAGATTATTTTAGAGAGCGAATGTGTAGAGAATTGCCCATGCGGAACATTTGTTTTATGGATATGAAAATGGTACATGAAATACTAAATAAGTTATTATAACCAATACATTTTTTCTCACTGAAATTGGATCTGTTATGAAGAAGTTATGACGTTTTTACCAGAAACACGTGTTTTAGACTAGTTTCAGGACTAGCTACAAACCCTATTTTCCACGTAGTGTAACTCCACAAATAAAACAACCCACAAGATGAATATTTTGTCACATATACTTGGATATTTTTATGCAATGGCCTCCCAATTCACTATTTGAATCATTCTATAAATAAATTTATTACGAAAATGGTGAGATAACCTGTAAATAACACACCTTAGAAAGCATCATCAAAATAATTTATCCTCCCTTGAATTTCAGCCTTCTTTACTTCACCTTCCCTCTGAAATATGTCTTAAATAACCTTTGTTTACCCCAATCACTTGTATATATTCAATATGCTCAAGTATGATGAAAATGAGAGATCCTTTCCTCTTATTTATACTTTCATGTAGCTTCCTCAAGGGGTTAACTTTTAACCATCTTAACTCACTTTCCTTATTTTAAGGTTAAACCACTTGTCCACTTAGTAATTTCTCCATTAAATTTATTATTTAAATAATTTCTTTTGTATCCACTTTGACTTATAGTACACTCATTACTTCACTTTATTATTTACCTTCTAAAATCTCTTAAACCACTTTCCTTATTTTAGGACTAACCCACTTCTAACCACTTGTCCACTTAGTAATTTATCCATTAACTTTATTATTTAAATAATTTATTTTGTATCCACTTTGACTTATAGTACACTCATCACTTCACTTTATTATTTAGACAATTTATTCTTTGCAAACACTTTGACTACTCTGACCTTTTGGGGCTTCTAGATGACTCGTGAGGGTTCTCCAACTTCACGTGGCCATAACTCTCTAACCATGAGGACTTATGTGATGTTCCACGTACCACTGGAAATGTCATGACATGTACTATCCATATAGAATATTATTTCCTACCAATATATCAAAACGCATACCATTATCCATCAAACAAACTTGGGTCCATTACCCAAACCTTTGTGCTACTGGAATTTGCTACCGGACTTTATTCAAGGGTTGAAATCAATGACAACCAACCCAATTAATCAACAATATCCCCCTTTTGCATTGATGGAAACACTATGATTCAATATTGAAGTCATATCACTCATGCTCCCCCTGTGACCATCGCTCTCCTTGGAACCATGCCTATGTGCTCTTTCTCCAAGCATTTACCTTTGCATCTGATAAATCTCTCCCCCTTTGTCATCAATGGAAAATGTATCTTTCTATTCGGGGCTACTCCACCTAATTGAACTATCCTTGGGGATACTCCCCCTGACTGAACTCTTCCTGAAACTAATCCCCCAACTTGAACTTTCCTCTTTATGGTGCTTCCTCGTGTAAATATATGGCATATAAGATAAGCATTCAAAAGCATTCATTTTGGAGTAGAAATTAATCCGAGTCTTTGGAAAAAATACTCAAAGTCTTACCTTGGAAGCGGTTTTGTAAATATATCTGCCAATTGTTCTTTTGTTCCCACGTATTCAACTCTGATGTTCTTCTCTTCAACCTATTCCCGTAGAAAGTGATACTTCATTGGAATGTGCTTTGTTTTGGAGTGCATCATCGGGTTCTTTGAGATATTGATGGTACTTGTATTATCACAATGGATTGGAATGAGTTTATCATACTCAATCTGTATATATGTCAGACTTTCTTTCATCCATAGAACCTATGTACAACATGTTGTTGTTGCAATATACTATGCCTCGATTGTAGATAAATATATTGATGATTGTTTCTTGTTTTTCCAAGATACTAAACACTCACCCAAGTAGAATGTTTCTCCACTGGTGCATCATCGATCATCAATGCAACCTACCCAATCTGCATCTCTGTAGGCAATGAGTGATAGATCCTTTCCTTTTGGATACCATAATCCAAACTCTTATGTTCCTCTGAGATATCTGAAAATCGTCATCACTGCTATGACATGTGATTCCTTTGGTTCTTCTTGAAATCGTGCCACCTCTCCAACTGCTTGCATTACATCTGGTCTGAATGTTGTCACATATAGTAAGAAACCAATCATTGATCTATATTTCCTCTGGTCTGTAGACTTTGAATCATCATCTTTTCTCAACTTGCAACTAGTTTGCATAGGAGTGGTAACTGGTTTGCAATATTCCATTCCAAACTTCTTTAACATTTCTATGATATACTTAGTTTGAGAAATAAAAATTCCTTGGTTTCTTTGACATATCTGAAGACCCAAAAATAAGGATAGTTCTCCAATTAATGACATTTCAAATTCATTCTGCATATCCTTTTCAAATTTCTAGCTTAATCTGTTATCATCACTTCCAAAAATAATATCATCAACATAAACTTCAATTAATAAAATACTATCTTGAGTTACCTTGATGTAGAGGTTGTTATCTGTACTTCCTTGTATGAACCCTGCCTGCTGTAGATATTTATCTAGTCTAGATTACCATGCTCTAGGAGTCTGTTTTAGACCATGCAAGGCCTTCTTCAATTTACACACATAATCTGAGTTCTCTAACAACTAAAATCCTTCTGGTTGTTCAATGTAGACTTCTTCTTCAATTTCCCCATTTAGAAAATCTAGTTTCATTTCCATCGGATACACTTTAATATTCTTAGAGAATGAATAAGCTAAAAGCAATCAGATTTCTTCCATTCTGGAAACTGGGGAAAATGTCTCTTCAAAGTCAATTCCTTCAGCCTCTGTGTATCCTTTACATACCAATCTGGCTTTGTTCCTTGTAACATGTCCATATTCATTCAATTTATTTCTAAATACCCACTTTGTGCCAGACACATTCTTATTCTTTGGTCTTGGAACCAATTCCCAAGTGTCATTCTTCTCTATTTGATCCAATTCTTCATCCATGGTCTTATTCCAGAATTTATCCTTGTTGGCCTCTTCAAAACTGTTTGGTTCAATCATAGATGAAAGTGTTGGATGCATTTGCTCTGGTGAACAAATTCTTCTTCTAGTATCAACTCCGACATCTTTGTTTCTGATAATCTGATCTAAAGAATGATTCTTCTGTACTCATTTGCTAGGTTTCTTTTGAGGCACTTGCTGCACTTGTTCTTCTACTTCTGTCTGATCCTCTTCATCTTCCCCTTCTACTTATTCTTCATATTCTTCTTCTTCTTCTTCGTAAAGTAGTTCCATTGATTCATTTTCTTCTTCTTTTAATTCTCGTTCACCTGTTTTATCAATTGTTACATTTATGATTTCCACAACTTTGTTCAACCTCAAATTGTAACACTTGTATGCTTTTCTTGTACTTGAGTAACCAACAAGTACTCTTTTGTCCACATGAGATTCAAACTTTCCCATTCTTCCATCTTCTGTTTTGATGTAGCATTTGATTCCAAATACTCTAAAGTGCTTCACATTTGTTGGTATTCCTTTCCATAACTAGTAGAGAATTTTTCCAGTGTTGTTTCTGAGAATTACTTCATTTTGAATGTGAACTGTTTTATGCACTGCATGTGTCCAAAAAATATATGTCAATTTGGAATCCATTATCATTGTTCACGCCATTTCCTGTATTGTCCTATTCTTTATTTCAACAACTCCATTCTATTGAGGTGTCCTAGCAACGAAGAATTTCCTTTTTATTCCATGTCTGCTGCAGTAGTCCATAAATTCCTTTGAATTGAACTCTCCTCCATTATCAGATCTCAAACATTTGATTTTTTAATCCATTTCATTTTCAACCATTTCCTTGTAGAACTTGAAGTTTTCAAAAGCTTCTGACTTATTCCTGAGAAAGAAAATTGCAGTCATTCTTGTATAATCATCCTCTAATAACAAATTATTTCTCACCTTTTAAACTCTTTGTTGTAGTTGGTCCAACTATATCAGTATGCTTAATTTTTAGTGGTCTTGTCGTTGAGTATTCCTCTGATTTGAACCTGGTCTTTATTTTCTTTCCTTGTTGACAATGCTTACATAAAGTGTTGGTTGGTTTCGTGATCTGGGGCATTTCTCTAACGACTTCCTTTCTGTTGACTTTGACATGGTTATCAAAGTGTATGTGACCCATTCTTCTATGCCATAACCAACCTTCATCTTCCTTTCCTAGACAACACTTTTCATTTCCAAATTCACTTAATACATATATGTTTCTTGAAGTTCTTGAAGCTATTGCAATCAATTTTCTTGAACTTTCTTTTCTTATCTCACACTTATGTGAATCGAAAGTAATTTTATGAACTCGGTCACACATTTTACTTACACTTAGAATATTATGTTTCATATCTTCTACTAGTAGAACATTTTCTTCCTTGTTATTCTTGTTTCCAATTCTAACTGTGTCTTTTCCAATGATTTTAGCTGAATCATAATTTCCGAAGGAGACTGATCCATCTCTTTCCTTTATTAATGTAATAAACATGTCTTTATCACCTATCATGTGTTTTGAACAACCAATGTCATCATACCAACCACATTTATTCTGTTTATCTTGTAGAGCGAGTGTGCATTCTTCATTTCTATATTGATTCTGCTTTCTTATCCATGTCCTCTTCTAACGTTCATGTCTGTGACTGTTTTTGTTTTGTTGTGGTTCTCTAGGAGGGACTGTCATTGTGCAATATTTGACCATGTGTCCAAAGTTGTTACACTTGTAGCATTCCACTTCAGTTCTCAATAATTCAAACATATTGTAATTTCTTCTCTGTGTTTCACTAGGCCTTCTTTGATAACCCTTTTGTGTATGACTTTCAAAGTTGTTTAAGTTCCTATTGCTAGCTCTACAATTCACAGGATTTATGTCCAAAATTGTTGCATGCATAACATAAACCAAAAACGATAGTTTGATAACTAGTATTTGAATATCTTCTGAAAGGATTTACTCTTATTAATCCTTCTTCTTCCTAACGCCTATTTGTTTCTGTCAGTTGTTGATTCTGAAATCTAAATCTTCTCGGTGGAGGAGTGTCCCTATAATATTCCTTATAGGTATTCCTATCCCCTTTGATTGTTTATGCATAGATTTTTGGATATGTTTCTTGTTCTGTTGTTTTGGAGATTGATCCATTTTTTTTCTGATTGTATCTAAGTCTAGACTTGTCATGATGAGGCTTTTGATTGTTGATAATGTCATCCAAAACTTTTGAGTTGTTCTACATTTTTTTCTTTTGAAGATCCTTTCTTAATGTGACAAGCTTTGCTTCCAAATTTCCAATGACCGTGTCTCTTTCTTCTAGTTGTTCTTTGAGTTCTTCTTCAATTCTTTTATCTTTTTCTATTTGAAACTTCAAATTTGTGATCATTTGTTCTAGTTCCCGAGTGTCTTCTTTCTTGTCCAGTTCTTCTTGTAGCTTCCTATTTTCCTTCTTTTCTCTTCTTATAACTTATTTGTCACACAACAATTAGTCTCGTTACTCAACTTCTACCTCTTCATATTCTTATTTGGTGTCTTCTTTATCAGAGTATTCTACTTCCATGAATAGAACTCTTTCTGTCTCACTGTCACCAACTTCATCTTCATCTGATGAGGAGATGTCTTCTTTGGTGATTAATCTTTTCGTGAAATCTTTCTTTGTGGTTCTTTTTCCTTTATATGTTTGTTTTATATTTGAGTAGTCTTCATCATTCCTCTTATTTTTCTTATGATGACATTTGTTACCAAAATGACCAATACCATCACAAATAAAATAAATCAATGGAAACTTACCTTTATATATGTCGTTGGTTCCCTTGTTCAATCTTCTGAAAAAGTTGGTCATTTCTTCATCATCTTCTGAGATGTCACTTATGTTGCTATGTTCTTTTTCATTTTGCTTTCCTTTTTTCTTTGACCTTTTGGATGCTTTGAAAGATGCTTCTTTTATATCTAGATTTTCCTATTTAGTTCTAATTTCATATGCTGTGAATATTCCATGTAGTTTGTCCATGATTATTGAGTCTAGATCTGTAATTTCTTCTAGTGTTGATATCTTAGGATCAAATCTCATAGGGAGATATCTTAGTACCTTTTTAACAATTAAAGATTATTTAATTTCTTCTCACAATCCTATGATTGTATTTACTGTTTCATCGACTCCTAAGAAGTAAGTTGCAATATTCCCATTTTCCTTCATCTTTAGTCGTTCGAACTGACCTCTGTAAGTTTTAAGCTTTGTTGCTTTGACTTTTGAATCTCCTTCATAAATATTTTGAAGCTTGTCCCAAATCTCTTTAGCGTATTTACAATGTATAACTTTGGTGTAAACCGATTCACAAAGGCTATTCAGAAGTGCATTTGTGGCTTTGGAATTATTTTTCCTGAGTTTTATTTCTCTTTCATTTGTCGGTGGAATTGTTGGTTCTTTGTATCCATCTACAATTGATTTCCAAATTTAAAATCCATATGCATGTATATATGTTTCATCCTTTTTCTCCAAAATGAAAACTTTTTTCCATCAAACTGTGGTATTCCACTTTTATACATGTTGTTTCTCTCCATGATCTACCTTTCAATGGTTAAATTGATTTATGAAGGAACCTTCTCTGATACCAATTGTTGGATTATTTAGAGAGGGGGTGAATCAGTAATAGAGAAATAAAATCATTTTTAACCATATAAAGCAAGTGTTATATCAATGTATCATTATCATCCAATAATTGTAGAGTAAATAAATAACGAACAAATGAGAAATCATACACATGCACAGTATACCAGTGTTTTTATGTGGAAACACAGAGCGATAGAAAACCATAGAATGATTTTTATTATATGTATTTAAGAATTACATTCATTGGAAGCACCAACTTCCCTTGTTTTCTAACAGCAACTGGAAGGTTGCTCCAACCCCCTAATTTCTCAGGCTAGAACCTGGGGGAATCTCCAACTCCCCAATTCTCTGGCTACAACTATAAGGATTCTACACCCCCCTATGTTATCTGACTACAACCACTTGTCCTTGCCCCATCCAACCGCCCTGACGTAGAAGTAGAATGATGAGGAACCACTGTCACACTATCACTGTGAGATATATTGTTGTAAAAATGTACCAATCAACTTGTAATCAACCTGTAACAACCTGTACCAATAAACTGTGCCAACATGTACCTAAAATTGTACCATAAACAAATGAATCAACCATGCACCAAACTTGTACAAATAACTTGTCACAATAACCTATCCAAACAACCTGTAATCAACCTGTACCATAAACAAGTGCATCAAACATGCACCAACCTATACCATCAACGATTTCATCAAACATGCATCAAATATGTACCAATCATGCATCAAATACAAATAAACTATGACTCATCAATATTTAGCAACATTGTCAACTATACACCTCATGTATGTGCGAACTCATCAACAACTTCTCTCAACCATGTACCCAACATGTACCTCAACCATAAGCCCTCATCAATTTCATCATCCAAATCTGATTTGTAACTCTCTAATGACCTCGTGTATATGATCAATTACCAGCAAACCTTCCTTACCTTAACAACAAGAGACTACATTTTCATCAAACTTTACTTTAGTCTCACATGACTAATTTTGGATTAGTCAACAACCCTAACTTGAAATAATAATAACTATGTATGTATAATGAATAAATATCTGAAAATAATACACAATGTTCTTCATTGTTGTTTATGCAATTCCTCTAGGTTTCACTTCTTGGAACCTCTCAGAAAAGGATCTATAGGGAAAATGGCATACCTTGTTGAATTGTGGTTTATTCTAGAGAGCGAACTTGTAGAGCATGCCCCGCACATAATATTTGTTGTATGGATCTGAAAAATGGTACATAGAATAAAACAGACTTTAATTTAACCAATACATTTTTTCTTATTGAATTTGGACCTGTTATGAAGAATTTATGACATTTTTACCCAAAAAACTTGTTTTAGAATAGTTTTAGGACTAGCCACAAACCCTATTTTCCACGCAGTGTAACTCAAAAAATGAAACGACCCACAAGATAAAAATTTTATAAAATTTACTTGGATATGTTTCCTCAATGGCCTCCCAATTTCACAGTTTGAAGCATTCTATAAAAAACGTTGTTGCAAAAATGGTGAGATGACCTGTAAATAACATACCTTAGAAAGCATCATCAAAAGAATTTATCCTCCCTTGAATTTTGGCCTTCTTTACTTCACCTTCCCTTTGAGATTTGTCTTATATATCCTTTGGTTACCTCAGTCACTTGTAGATATTCAATATGCTCAAGTGTGATGAAAATGAGAGAGTTTTTCCTCTTATTTATACTTTCATGTAGCTTCCTCAAGGGGTTACCTTTTAACGATCTTAACCCACTTTCCTTATTTTAGGGTTAACCCACTTCTAACCACTTGTCCACTTAGTAATTTATCCATTAAATTTATTATTTTTATATGATATATTTTGTATCCACTATGACTTATAGTACACTCATCACTTCACTTTATTATTTACCTTCTAAAATCTCTTAAACCACTTTCCTTATTTTAGGGCTAACCCACTTCTAACCACTTGTCCACTTAGTAATTTATCCATTAACTTTATTATTTAAATAATTTATTTTGTATGCACTTTTACTTATAGTACACTCGTCACTTCATGTTATTATTTAAATAATTTATTCTTCGTAAACACTTTGACTACTTTGACCTTTTGGGGCTTCTGGATGACTCATGAGGGTTCTCCAACTTCACATGGCCATAAGTCTCTAACCATGAGGAATTATGTGACATTCCAAATACCACTCAAAATGTCATGACATGTACTATACATATAGAATAATATTTCCTAAAAATATATCAAAACTAATACCATTATCAATCAAACAAACTTGGGTCCGTTACCCAAACCTTTGTGCTACTGGAATTTTCTATCGAACTTTATTCAAGGGTTGGCATCAATGAGAACCAACCCAATTAATAAAAAAATTCATACCATGCCATACCATACCATACCATACCATTTTCAATGCATACCATACAAGGCAATGGCAAGGAAATGCATACCATTGTCATTGTCATTGCCAATGCATACCATGCCATTTCCATTTCCATTGCCAATGCCAATGCATACCATACCATACCATACCATACCATACCATTGTTGATGCATACCATACAATGGAAAGGAAATGCATACCATTTCCATTACCAATGCATACCATACCATTTCCAATGCATACCATACAAGGAAATGGCAAGGAAACGCATACCATTTCCATTTCCATCGCCAATTCATACCATACCATTTCCATAGCATATTGTAACATACCCAGACACCCATAGGCTAGGGTACACTACCTTCAAGCCCACCCTTGGACTTCATACTCTTACCGATACCTTCTTTAATTAATAAGAACGCATAATATACAAGATTTAGTGACATGCACAACAAATCCAACAAGCATGCATAATCTAAGATTTAGTTAAAAGATAATTAAAATACACAGTAGAATACATTCATACACAGATAATAATATTACAATAGAGAGCACTTATCTTTATAAAAGGGTGACATGAACTGGCTACAGACGAAGGACATTCCACCCAACTGTAGACACCACTGCTCCAAATCTCAACGACAGTGTCACCCCCAAGCCAAGGCTATGAATCCACAAGGATGGTTCCAGAGTGTACCTGGGTTCCCAAACCAATCATATCTCAAGCTCTCACAGGTTTCGTAGCACCAACAAAAATACAAGTACCCAACTCTCTTCTACCAAACCTGTACTTCCCCAAGAGAATGGACCTCCACCCTTATCTGCTACACAATTCCTCGGGCAGTCTTTCTCCTTATTTTCTAGGGCCTCCAAGACATCTGGTCCAAAATCTCAATGTTGGAACTCTAAGGACTCGCAATTGTGAGAAAAACAGGGCATAAGCCGATGCATCTCAGACATGCAAGCCCTAGGTCACGACTGGATTGCACCAGTGACCGTTACAACCAATTATCCAATGGCTAATTCTCAGTAGTTCCTTTCCCTTTTCCAAGCCAAGACAAATGTGAGGATGGATTGATGAATGGGTGAGTGAGTGAATGAAAGTGCCTAAGGGAAATAATGGTATGAATGCAGAAGTGAAGGAGTGGACGATCCTGTTGGATTAATAAGAGGGGGGATATTTTGAAAATGAGATCTAATATGGGTATAGGATGGAAAATCTAAGAGAAAGTGATTTTCATCCTCAACCTTCTTAGTGTCACAAAGGTGACACACTCTTTCATCCCATGGCATTTTAGGAATTGACCAATGACCATTTTCACTATGGAGCTCATGAGAATTTAGTCTTATCTTAGAAATTCTTATTTTTTTCTTTACACCTGGAAAAACAGATAGATTATTTTGATCTTCTAGATTAGGGTTGATTACATCCTTATAATACCTTAATTTTATTTTTTCCTCTAACTCTTTATCACACCACATTTTCTCCTTAAATTTTGATTTGACGTATTTTTTAATAGTATCTTTATTCTGCAAAATGGTGTCTTCCATGATTCCCCAATAGTTTAGCCAAGATTGGACATTTTTATGCCATCCTCACTTGAGTCGATGGTGGTTATGACTCAATTTTGAAGCAATTTTAGGAAGCCTCTTGTCTTCCATGTTGCTTAAATTGTTCTTATACATTAGGTATCTAGTCATAACCATGCTTTCAATGGGTGAGAGGCTTGTTTCTAAGAAGAGGATGAGATATGGCATATTTCCTTTAATTTTGAGATTATAGGTTATTAAATTCTTTTGTGTTTTCTCTATCTTTCTCCAGGATTCACGAGAGATACTACAGCCCTATAATTCACATCCATAATAATAACAGGTGTAAGAGGAGTCTCAAAGAGTAATTTCTTCTTATCCCAACTACAATGATCATATCATTTACAAATGTTTTCAAGCCCATATTAAGCTTTCCATCTCCCAATAATCCTTTTTATCAATGCTATAATTCCAATTGAGCTTGTGGTGAATATCAATTCCAAGACATTTGTATGAACTCACTTCCTCCAAGTTTTTTTTTGTCATATGCAAAGGTATCATAAGGGATCTTATTGGGTTTAATAATCATGACCTTAGTCTTATCAGTATTAACAGTCATACCCATACTGGAGCAAAAATCCTTTAGGGTTCTTAGTTGGTTTTCAAGATCATGGAGACTCCTTGCCATAAGAATGATATCATCGGCATAAAGAAGAAGATTGATGACTATACCAGTGAGAGTAGGGCCCACACAACCTTCTTTTTCCAAGAAATATTCTAACTTGTCAATCTATATGCCAAAGAGGGTAGGGGACAAGGGACAACCTTGTTTGACTCTAATATTGCAGTTAATCTCTTTTGACCAGCCCTCAATGTTTTCAAACTTATAAATAACATTCTCATACATCCTTATTTCATCAGCCCTCAACTCGAGAGGAACTTTTATCTCTTCCAACCTATTCCAAAGGTTTTTCCTAGGAACCATGTCAAAATATTTTCTAAAGTCAATAAAACAACAAAAAATATTGGTTTTAGTATTGCAGAACTCCTCTGCAATTATTCTAAAGGTAACAAGATGATCCACATTTGAATGATATCTATTAAACCCTACTTGTCCTTTATCTCTGTTACCATGACTTTCTAGCCAAAGGCTAATCTTCTTTTCCAAAATAATTCCATAAAGTTTGGCTAAAATCGGGCTATCATAATGGTCCTATAATAAGAGGGAATGTTTTTATCCCCATTTTTAAAAAAAGGAACAATGAGGCTTTGCGTCTAGGGTTTAGGGAATCCATGCTTGATTTCTAAATTGAAAATCTTGTGTATGTGAGGGATAAGGATTGGCCCTCCGATTTTAAAATTTTAAGCTTGGTATCCTCCAATATCCTTAGCTTTCTCATTTGCAAGCCGCTTAACCCCGAACTCTATGTCATCTAAAGAAAAAAAAAATTCCTGTGTAGGGACAATAGGAATGGTGTCCATGGAATTAGGGAACTCGTAAAGACTTTTAAGGTAGGAATTCTAGTCCCTTAAGGGAATCCTATTATTTTCTTTCTTATTGCGTTTTAGAATTTGGTTCTAGAACTTCTTAGGATCCACCTTATACAATTTTTAAAGTTTCTCTTTCCTTTTATTGATATAGTACATTTTTTCCTTTTAATTAGGGCTTTGTACGTATTGATCTTATCGAGTTTTAAGGACTCATTAGAAGCATACCTAATGGCTTTCATAGAAATTTTACATTCTTTATCATACCAAGGGTTGGTCATTCTATTATTGTTTTTATAGGACACCACGAAAGAGAACTTGTTAATAGAAGTGGAAAGGGTAGTTGTAAAATTATGATAGAGTTCTTCAATGTTTTCCTTATAAGTTGGGAGATTTAATTTACTATTTAAATCCTTTAATAAAATTTCAACTTTACTTTTGTTAAAGTGCAAACTCCTTTGATTATCAGAATTCTCTTCAACGGTGCTCCTATGCATGAAAAAGTTTAGAGTTAGGGTTAAATATTTATGATCAGAGTCAGGCTCATGGTCATTTAAAAGGTCAAAACTTTCTATTTGGTTAGAAACAAGGATATCATAAATCACATAATATACAACACTACTACCTAGCCCATGAATACAAGTCATCTGGTTGGAGTTTGGCCACTTCATTACTCCATTGCAAATTATTAGGTCTTGAGAGCTACAAAGCTTGATCAACTCAATACCAAACAAATTCCCAATTAGGTCTTCAGAGCTTCTTTTGTAGCTATTAGATAAAACAAGGTCCTCATCTATCCATAGAAGATTATGGTTAGAGTCATTACTTAAAAGAGTAGTTTGTTTAGTTGCAATCATAGCATTAAAGTCTCCTAGTAGGAGGATATTACCTTCATTTTTCAAACTATAAATATATTGTTCTAAATTATTATAGGGACAATTGTTATCGAGATTATTTTTCTTATAAAAAGTAGAATTAATAGGTGAAAAATAGCAAATTGATATATACATATTCTTAGTGTCTGAAATTTCTATCCAAATGTACTCATTGAGAAGGTCAATATTATGAAGTTGAATGTGAGGATAAATGCCATTTCTAATGTAACAAGCTATGCTTACTATCCCTCTATGGTGGGATTTTTTGTTCCATGCTGACCAAAAGACAAATCCTTCTATGTTAGGGACCTTATACTCCTCATGCTCCCAAGTTTCAACTAGACTGATAATATCAATATCACTCGGGATCCAACTTATCATTGGACCTTTGCACCATGGAAAGCCACGACAACTCCAAAAAAGGATCTCGAGTGTCCCAAATTCCTATTTATTATTATCCTTCTCGTCTCTATCCCTAACAATATCTTTTTCTAATTATTTCCCATTTTCCTTATTTCCTGGCTTCTTTTACCTTTTGAACTTCCTTCCTTAATTCAGCTTGGTCTTCAAGAATGGTGTCTTCATTTATAAATATTCCTCACCCTTTTAAACTCGGATATTTACTAAGTATGTTATATTTATGTCCATTACAACTTACTTCGACACGGATCAACCTATCTTTGTGATCAATTATTTTTCCTAGCCTCTTTTCTTATATGAGGTAAGTTGTATCAATTTGTGCTTTATTATTTAATTCTTCTTTTACTATTGTTAGCGTATCCTCCTCATGTTGTTATTTTATACCAAAAATTATGAGGTTCAAGGCTCTTTTGTTAAGCTCATGGTCCAGTTCAATTAGCTTATTCATTTCCTCTTTCATGGGTTTGATAGCCAATTTGTTTTCCATATTAATGAGGGTCAAATTGTTGGTTAGTTTTTCTTCTAGCTCTTTAATCCTATCTCTCAAGTTGTGATTTTCTTCAACCCCTCCTTCTTGGGTTGATTGTTTATGTTTTTCCATTTCTTGAATCCCATCCTTCATTGTGTGCAATTCACTTGAACAGTAAGAATCTATCCTCTATTTGAGTTTGAATGGTATATTTAATTTTGTTATCAATCATTCCCTCTAGATCTATTTGGAGTTTTACATCTCCTTGTTCACTCCTTTTTTCTAATGTTTCTAACTCTATTTGAATTTTGGCATCTCTCTCTTCTCTCATTTTTTCTATTGATTCCATATAATCATAAAGAATCTCTAGGGTGATTTTGGAGGCCCTGCACCTGTTAGGCTGAGTTTTTGGAATAGGTGGTGGAGTGCTCATATTGAAAATAAGAGAAAAGAAAAAAAATTGTAACAATTATTATTTTGGATTGACTTTATCTATCAGATAAACTTTTACTTATGAAACTTAAAATAAAAAATAAATAAAATGTATTTAAATCTCTTTAAGTTAATGGATTATAAATATATTTTAAATTAAAATTGAATCAGAGTAAAAAGTGATTCACCTCATTTCACATGTCCAATTGCTCAACCGATTGAAGAAGCCAAAAATAATTTATGAAAACTGCTTCCACAGAAGCAAAGATATAATTTCAAAACACCGTAGAAATATTCAATATTAAAAAACACACACAAAAAAAAAAACACATTTAAAAGCATTAATTAAAAAAAAAACACATATAAAAGCATTAATTTAAAAAATATTAATTAAAAAAAAAACATTAAAAAATATTAATTTTAAAAACATTAAAAAACATTAAAAAAATAGTAAATATATAAGATTCTAATTAATTTTGAATCATTTTAATTTTGAATTTGATATCGAAATTTTAAATATAAGTTCATTTTTAAATATAATTGTTGAGTATATGTAATTGTAATTAATTTAGATTGAGGACAATCTGAAATTTAATTTCAAAAAGTTTAAAAACTTAGGTTTTTAAATAAGGATTGCCCTTTGCCCTTCATGGATTTAGTCATCTACATTGAACATGAAGAGAGTGATCGACTCTCATATTATCAGTGATAAATTTTCCGCCTAACCAATCCATAGAGACACAGAGAAAAGATCACACCACAGTGTTAATTGAATATATATAATTTTAATTAATTTAGGTTCAAGTCAATATATGCAAAGTAATTGAATATATATAATTTGTAATGAGTTTAGATTCACCTCAATCTGAAATTCAATGTCAAAAAATTAGGTTCATTTTAAGTAAGGCTCGCGCTTTAGTCTCAGTAAACCCTTAACACATCCAAATAAAATACCAAGACGGATGGTTGTTATCCATACTGACTACTTAACATGAAGTAATGCAAGCAAGTGACATAATTTTGTTTTAAACGAAAGACATTAACACATCCAAATAAAATACCAAGATGGATGGATGTCATCCATGTTCTAATTTGCCAATGGAGAAACACAAATTAACATAAGACAATCAATAAGAATGCAGACAAGAAACACAACAATTTACGTGGTTCACCCAAAAGTTGGGCTACGTCCACCAAGCATAGGTATCAGTTGTCTTATTATTCAGCTAATGGAGATTACAGGAGGCTCTCACTCCTCTCAGACACACACCAGCCTCTACGGGCATACATCAATTTATAGCAATGTACATTACAAACTGATTATTAAATGTAATCTCATCCATATTCTAACTTGGTCGTATTGGTTACAACCAATGCCGGACTATAGGATCTGAAATCCTATTCATGGATGAATCGTTGTCACTGTTTCCAACAATCTCCACCTTGACACCAATTAACCTAATACCTTGCTCCTACTTCTGTTCATCACCCTTTTTGCAAGCCAAGAGAAGCCAAGCACCATTGTAGCTTCTCTAACAGTACTGGTTTTGTGAACATGTCTGCACAGTTCTCTTTTGTATGCACTTTCTCAAGAGGCACTCCACCTTCATCGATGACTTGTCTTACAAAATGGTACTTGATAGGTATATGTTTTGTTTTACTATGATAGGATGAATTCTTAGCCAAGTGAATAGAACTCTGACTATCACAAAGTAACTTTACTTTGTCCTATTGTTGCGCCTCTTTCATCACCTTAGTGAGAAAAATAGAGGTGCTTGCAAGCTTAGTTGGGTTTTCTAAGAAGAACAGTTGTAAGGAAAAGGGTTAGAGAAAGAAATATAAAAGAACAACTGAGAATTAAACTAAGAAATAAAACAACAACTAAACTAATGAGCATAGGGACATAAGGACAAAAGAAACAACAAGACCCATGTCACCAATGGTAAGGTTGATACTAGTGAAAGAAAAACCAAGAAGAAAGAGGACTATGAGTCCCTTCTTCCTCCAAGGGAGGGCTCTTGGACCCCCACAAATAAGCTCTTCTTACAACTTTGAAAACGAAAATGGTGAAAGAATTCTTTGTTAATCCACTCAAGGGGTGAGATAGATTTCCCAATACAATGATGCTAGTATACTCTTGATGAGAATATAGGATTCCTCAAGAGAATAGTGGCAGCATAACTTTTCTATTGAATTCCTTGAAAAATGAAGTGCATCCATGGCCTTTTTATAACACCTTTTTGAGGTATTGTTCAACCATCTTGTAGTGTGTAAAGAGGCTAATTAGGGCATTTCTAGGTCTTTGACCAGCCACCCAGTCGAATCCAGTCCATATTTGAGTGTCAAATCAACTTGGACGCTGAACCAGAAGTGGGTGGGAGGCCGACCACTCTCATAAATGTGTCATTTCTCAGGTGCACGGATTTTTGCGACCACAGTCGCGCATTGGGTGCATGTGCGCTTTTCCTATGTTTTTGTTTCACGCATGTGCACGTGCACCCTATGTAGTCATCGTGCACTTTAATTTTGTCACTGGTTGTATAGTTTTTAACCCTTTGGAAATTCTTTTGTGATAATTTTGGTCCATGGGTGACCTCATAACTGTTTGGCGATGTTGAATTCTTATAACCATTTGCAGATGAAATTTCTGTGATAACAGATGCCCCATGATGGATGAGGTTAGGAGCATACGTATAGCCGAGATCCATCAATGTTTCTTCTATTGAGAGTGTCGTTGTAAGAGAGAGCGATAGTGGGATTGTCAAGAGTTACCCTTTGGAGGGAGAAGGCAACCTGTAGAACCCAACCTTCCATAAGGTGTGTAAAAATAAACTGTGTACAAATGAGGAGGGCATGCCCCATGCTCGTGTCATGTAACTCAAAAGAGGAATGATGTGTTGATGTAGACAACTGCAGCACCCTCAGGGGAGGTCATGATAAAGGCAGAAGACAATTCTGCGGAGGAACATACTCTGAATAGTAGGTAGTGACATTTGTAAGAAATATCACGGATTATGTAGGCATTGATAGCCCAGCCAAGTTCAGAGGTCTTTGGAAAATATAAGAAATAACTGCAATAGTTGCAAAGTAAGACCCACCGTAACATGAGAAAGTGTTGAATTCGAATGTTACGGGGGTCAACGATAGTAGGGAGCAATTGTGGTTCTCCCTGTGTAATCCGAGATCTCTCATTGGAAAGGTAATGAGAGTCAAGATATTGTCGCCCTTCTAGAAAACTGTGTTGATGTCGACAAAAAGGGGGACGCAACTGCTAGAAACAAAGGGCTTTGTGAAATATACTAGGTGAGGTTAGGAACTGGAGGAGGTAAATGGTCAAAGTCAATATGTATGAAGACTCAAGACTGCCCTTGGTTTGGGGTATATGCGAAGTATAAGTGGTTGCAACCGTTCAACTAGGTCGAGTGTCAGGGGGACAACAAGACATGGGATAAGTTGTGCCAGAGGCAAGACAAAGTGAAAACACTTAGAGGGAAGAGGTAAGTGGCATGTGAGATACTCAGAGTATACGGACGATGTCAAAAAGTGTAGATGATAAGTATTTCCCCAACCAAGGGCGACATGGGTTGCGTTTGCCAAAAAGGGAAGAAGGTCACCAAAGGTGACGACAAAAAGGTATGGAAATGTTGAAAATAAAGGTGTTTGTACAATAAATAAAGAATAATTTGGGATGAGTTTACAAATACAGAAACGGGTGCCTCGATGTAATATGGTTCGCCCGGGTAGGGCGCAATTTTCTTTGAGAACTGGTGGAGGGTGGGGGCCCCATTGGTGGGTTTCTATATGAGGTAGGTGAAATGAAGGGAAATTCACAGAGGGGCAAATTGATTGTGGATGAAATGGAGGTTTCATGATACTGTGGAGGTGCAGTCAAAAATAGAACCTTGAAGAGATAATCTCGGAGTCCGGTGGGAAAGCTAGCAAAATGAGGAGAAGGAGTATGTGGCTGATTCACGGCATGATGTAAGACTATCGGGACTCCCATCCCTAAAGGTTTGAAAAATAGCATGAGTGTCAATGTGCAAAAGGGTGCTACGAATGGGACAACTCATATGGGGGAGAGTGCTATCGGGTGATAGTACCGAAGATGCAAATGGAGGTGTTGGTACTGCAGAGCCAGCGATGGGGATCCTAGAGGTAAATGTCAGAGGGTGTGATTGGAGATGAAAGTGAGACTCAGAGGGAATGATTACATGCCAGTGTTGATTATATACTTGAAGGGGATGCATGGATGTATGATGACCAAGTACCTGCCCACATGAAAACCAAATACCCAACGTGAAAAATATCTGAAAAGAATCAAACATACAAGAATTTATTTGATAATTTTGAACATGAGCATGCGTACCTAGACGGGGTATGAAAAAAAGGTGCCCCAGGGGCTAAGGATAAAATGTGGCGGGCTGTGGTACGATGAGCAATAGTAGCTATGACCAGACGGTTACCTCCCAGTCCCGAGGGACCAGTAGTGGGTGGGGGACCACCGCCTGAGGGAGGGGCAGGAAGTGGTGCTCTAGAGGCACCATGAGTGTCACTCTATGTATGTGTGTATTGTTTTATATAAGCTGGTGAGCCCATTTTATACTGAGGTGCTTCACTGGCCTGCAGATACTTGTATTTTTGTATGTAAACATTTGGATGGCACTATGGATCGATTTATATATACATGAGTATACGTTTTTGGATCTATGTGATGTTTATATGTGTTTTTTAATGTTTGATGATCTCTAATCTATATATGTTGTGACGATTTTTTGATATGTTTATGTATGTGTAGAGGTATCTTGATGTGATATATGCCAGTCTGACACAACGTTAGATAATTTATCTGTAATTTGATTCAATTGTCTTGGAATATGTGTAAATGTAATGAAATCAAAATGTCGACATAAAAGTCTAACCTGCAGGAATTTGCGAAAGAGGCAAGGATCACGGACGCGGTACACATTGTTGAGCTGGAGAACGACTAGTTGAGAGTCGAGAAAGACGCTAAGGTGATGAATATGATGATGTTGGGCATCGGCAAGGAGGCCAATGATGAAAATGTATTTGGCTTGGTTGTTGGTGGCTGAACCCAAACATATGTCGCTCGAATGGAGCATTTTATGTGAGGGGGTATAGAGGGCCCAAGCTGCCGAAGCGAGATTTTGTGTCCAATAGCTAGCATCGTCAGTGTAATCGATGTGGTAAGTCAGTGGAGGAAGCATCTGTCAATAGAACAAATGATAGTTTAGACGTGAGGGAGGGAAAAAAGATTAAAAACACTATAAAATAAATAACCTAAAGTAGAATTGCTACGCTTAAGCATAAAATTTCTTTAAGTATAATCTGTTGACGGGTTCTTTGAGAGAGAGGCCTTCGGGAGAGGCCAATATGTATGCACCTTTGGTGAGGAAATGTTGGATAATGTATGGACCATGCCATAGTGACTCAAATTTTCCATGACCAAAGGTATCGTGAGTGATATCGTAAGCAAGGACGAGGTCGCCTTCGTGAAATGAGAGAAGGTTGACATGGCGATCAAAGGTGGCCTTTGACCATTTTTTAGCTACCTCATTGTTCTGTAATGAAGATCGAAGATCTTCATCCAGGGACTCTAAGTTTAGAAAGTGTTGCTCCATTGGAGCAGTGTCGGGTAGTAGCTTGATTGTTGTGCGTAAGGCGGGAATTTCGCACTCGATGGGAAGAGTGGTCTCAACCCCATGGACTAGATGAAATGGTGTGAAACCAATGGTTGTTTTCACAGCCGTACGGTAAGCCCAGAGTGTGGAAAATAACATATGATGCCAATTGGTCTTATGTTTATTAACCATGTGCTATAACATGGTCTTGAGGACCTTGTTAACTGCTTCAACCTATCCATTAGACTGAGGGTAATATGGTGAGGCAAACTCATGGGAGAATCCTAACCGAGATGAGAGCTTGATGAAAATCTCATTCTCGAAGTGTTTCCCGTGATCGGAAACTAGTTGGAGTGGTACTCCAAAGTGGGATATGACGTGGTTAAAGAAAAAACGCACTGTGGTGTCAGCGGTATTGTTGAAGGTGGGCATAGCTTATGCCCATTTTGTGAAGTAATCGACTGTGACAACAATGTATTTGTGTCCATTGTTGGATGGGGGATTACAAGTCATGAACTCGATGCCCCATTTACAAAAGGGGCCGTCAGTAATGACTGGATGAAGAAGAGAAGGTGGTGCTCGAGCTTTATTGGCATAAAGCTGACATTTCTCTCATCGTTTCACGGCATGAATGCAATCGTGAAACAATGTAGGCCAAAAGTAACCTGCTCGGATGATTTTCTGAGCAATGGAAATTCCCAAAAGATGGCCCCCACATGTGCCGCTATGGCATTCGTTCAAGACTCTATCGGCCTCATCAATGGTCAGGCATTGACGAAGAATGATGTTGACCCCTCACTGGTATAAGATTTCTCCGATGAGAAGGTAGCAGAGGGGCTAGTGGAGAATACACCGACGATCATCTCGTGAAAGGTGGTTACCGAACTTTTGAGTTTGGAGGTAGACGGGGAGGTCGTCATACCAAGGATCATCTGAACTGATGTAAAAGAGATGTTTGTCGGGAAAGTCGGTATTGACGGGGGCACTGGTAGTATCAGAGGGGAAGGCTATGACAATTTTGGCGAGGATGAGAGATTTCTTTCTCTTGGGTATTGAGAATTCAAGATCATACTCCTGAAGGATAATGATCCATCGGGGAAATTTGTTGTTAATTTACCGACAACTGAGCAAGTATTGCATAGGGTTGGAATCTGCTACGACTTTAGTCATGTGAAGCAGAATGTAATGACGCAGTTTCTAGATTGTGAGGATGATTGCAAGGGCTAGTTTCTCTTCATGTTTATACTTCAAGGGTGGCCCTGAGAGGTTTTTACTAATGTAATAAATTACATGCTCACGATCATCATCACTGATTTTAACAAGAACTACTGCTACTAAGATAGTTGATGCTAATATGTAGAGGATATAGTCACGATTGTAGTCGGGTGCACTAATTAAAGGGGCGTTGGAGAGTGCCATTTTAGGATCATCAAATGATTTTTGCGCATGTTCATCCCATTAAAATGGGATGTCGTGGCGTAGTAAGTGAAGGAAACCGCGTGCGCGAGTGGCGTAGTCTGGGACAAATCGCTGTAGAAAGTTAGCTTTTCCTTGTAGGCTCTGGAGTTGTCATAAATTTCAGGGAGGTGGAATTTCTATGATGGCTTGGACTTTGAGGGGGTCCACAGTAATACTGCTTTGGGAAACGATGAATACGAGGAGGCGCCCCGCAGTGATGCAGAACACGCACTTGAGGGGGTTCAATCGGATGTTGTACTGACGACACCGTTGAAAGATGATCGGTAAATCATCAAGATGTTGGGTGCGTTTCTTGGATCGGGCTATGAGTTCGTCCAAGTATGCGAGGATGATATGAGCCAGATCGTGAAAAATGTATGTCATAGCTCGTTGAAAATTTGCGCCAGCTTTTTTTAAGCCAAAAGGCATGACACAATATTCAAAAGTACCCCAAGGGGTAGTGAATGGAGTTTTGTATTGATCGGCTAGGTGAATTTGGATTTTATTATAATCAAAGAAACCATCCATGAAGGATAGAGCCTCATGGCCTGTGCAGTCATCGATAATTTGATCGATGAAAGGCGTTAGAGAGTTGTCTTTGGGACATGCGTGATTGAGATCACAAAAGTCTGTGTAGACGCGGATAGTTCCTTGTTTTTTATTAATGGGTACAGGGTTGGAAACTCATTAGGTATAGGCGATGGGGTAGATGAACCCAGCTGCGCGTAATTTGTCAATCTCGGCTTTGATGGTCACTTCTTTGGATGGGTGTAACGATCGTTGTTTTTGACGAACTAGTGTAATGTCTGGCCAGGTGTCGATGTGATGCTCTACGATAGAGGGATCAAGGCCAGGAATTTATGTGTATGACCAGGAAAAAATATCCCGATAATCTTGGAAGAGGTCTTTATAGGCGATGACTTCTTGAAGAGTGAAAACGACGCCAATGGTGATTTCCTCGATGACTCCATTTTTTATGGAAATTTCAATTTTGATGGTCGGGGAAATGTTGGCCATGTTGCCTTATTCAAAAGCATCAGGGGTAGGAATGGGGTTGTTACACCAGTCGATATGCCCTAATCGGATAAAATCCTTGGTTTAGATCGTGTATATGGGGTGTTGATTAGGACGTGTGGAGGCTTCCTGTGGAAAGAAGAGTGCTTGATGATGCAGCGCATCCCATGGGTAGTTGGGGGTGTTTAACTCTTCGAGTATTTCCTCGTCACAGTGTAATTGGCAGGAATACAAGGGGTCGTCAGAAGTGATATCAATGAATGTCGGCGTGTGGATGTCCCTTGGTGATGAAGAAGTAGGGGGAATGACGCAATGAAATTACAATGGTTCACTTGACATAAACCAAATATCGAAGTACTGAGGAGTACCAGTGGTAGTTGGATGTAAAATTTTTGTAGGGAAATGAACGGGAGAATTGGGTGTATTTTGGGGTGAATCCTCGGATAGGTCATCAAAGAACCAAGAAGATGTTGGGAGGGCCTCGGGTTTGGGAGAAATGATATGAAGAATCTCTAGTGATGAGGTAAGGTCAACCATCGATTCTATAGGGGTTTGAATCAGGGTCAATTGGAGTTGCTTGTATTCAATGATCATAGGACATTGGTATGTAAAATGATCTAAGGATTCACATAGAGAGCAAGGGAATCTCATACATTCATTGACTGAAGTTATGACATAATGGATGTCAGTGATTTTTGGTAGGGATGATGTAGTTGGATTAGGTTCGTCGTGGAATATTTGGCGTACTACGACTAATGTCTGTCGGAAGCGTGGTAGTGCTGGGCAATGGTGTGTATAATGGCCATATTCTGAACATATAGCGCAAGCGAATTTGGTTCGCAACCCTTTACTACTTGAGTGAGGGGTGGTGGTGGAAGTACTTGCTATGGTGGTGAGTGTTGATGGTGTTTGACTGAGTGGAATCAGGTTTCGTAACTCAGGTAAAGATGGGCAATTGTTGGTTTGGTGTCCATATTTCTCACATAGCGCGCAAGGAGGTTGGATGCGCGGGGGAAGTGGAGCTATGGGCTCCTTCTTCTTTCTCGTGCCCCCATCTGTGGCAGGGAGGGTAGTGAGTGGGGGTGTAGAGGGTATGGTGGGAGTGAGTATGGTAATCGTCATTGGGATTCCTTCCATTTGGGGGGGAAGGGATGGTCGAGGGACCATCTCTAGTGGGTGTAAATACCAAACTGGAATTGCTAACACCATATTAGGGAGGGTAAGCGTTGTGGCTACTTGGAAATATTGTACGCTAGGTGGAGCGTAGAAGAAGGGAATTTGAGTAATGGCTTGGGGAACTCTCTCCCAAACTGGGATATGGCCTTGGGGAGTGGTGAAATTGTGGACTGGTGGGGTCAACGAGTTTGCAGGAGGCACGTGAGGGAGGAGCTCTGCGACTAGTGGGATGTCAGATATGATAGAAGCCTCCCTAGGAGGAAGGGTATCCTCTATGTCAGTTCCATTGGATGATACGATGCATACTTGATTGGAAGGATGAAGGAGCGGTGGTGCACCATGGTAAGTTCCTAACAATGATGGTTCTTTGAAAATTTCGGGACCCATTTCAATGAGTGGTTATGCATCATGACTCGTGTGGATGAGAGGAAGAATGTTATCGATGTTGGCAGAAGATTTAGGCTTGTAATGTGAGACTTGGTCAATGGAAACGATCTTCCCATTATGGGGGAACATCATTGTTCGAAAGACGGAAGAGGAAAATGCCTTCATAGCATACATGTAGCTACAACCGAACAGAATATTATAATCGAGTGGGGCGTCAATAACTTCAATGTCGATGAGAATACTCTTGCCCCCGGGTTCTACAGGGACATTTTGGAAGAGCCCTTCAGGAGACGATGGTCATCCGTCATAAGCTCGTAAGGTAATGGAAGATGGTATGAGTTTGGGGGAACCAAGTTTCTTCCATACAGACTTGGACATAATGCATGTAGATGCACCTTCATCGATGATGCACCGATGAACTGTAATGTTCCAAATTTTCACTGGGATTTGAAAAGCGATCAAAGTGGGAAGGCGAGGTTCTCCACTGTCGATATCAAATGTAATGAGTCGAGTATCTGCGGGGTCAACTGCCCCCAAGGTGGAGAGTAATGATTTCCGCTAAGTGGGACAAGTCTGAAGGACTTCTAAGACGGACATGGCAGCCAGGGATTGTGTTAAGTCATCAACCAAACTGTAATTATGAGATGGCCTAGCTTGTGGGTTGTGGACATTCCTATGCAATGGGACGTGAGGGATGCAAAGAGGTGGTTCTGTGTTCGGGTGAGGTATCACCAAAGGGGGTCCTGTTGGTGCAGGGATTGTTTCTGGAGAAATGGGAGGGGACTCAGTGGGTGCATGGTACCGACGATTACATGTTTGTAGAAGGATTTCTTCCTCACTGGTGAGGAGGATCATGCGATCTGCTGGATTTTTTGGATTGAGGTATTGTCCCAACTGAGGTGGGGTAGGTTGTGTGTCATGTTGGGTGTTTATCACACCTTGGTGTGGAATAGGA
>JZKD02S1815825.1:252419-268387 GCA_000966675.3 Picea glauca
ATTGTTGATAGGTTTTGTGAAACATCTTGAGAGGACCTCCTGAAAGGGAGCTAGTGTTTTCATGCCTACAACAACTAAGCCTTTTTAAGTGTATTTATTTTCAATGCATGAGTGTTTGCTTGATGATCTTGATTGTTGATAGGTTTTGTGAAACATCTTGAGAGGACCTCCTGAAAGGGAGCTAGTGTTTTCTTTCCTACAACAACTAAGTCTTATTAAGTGGAATGAAAGAGTTAGGATTTGATTGAATTTTCTTAGATTAGAGTTAGATGCCTACTCCTGCATATATTTTGTTGGCATCATCACAAACTTACAAGCATCCCTGGTTGATAATTAAATGAAAGCAATTTAAGCAATTGAATTGCCCCAAGCCACCCTCCCCAACTACACAAACCTACATAGCACATTCATTGCAATACAAGGATGAGTCGATCCATCCACTTCATAAATATGTCTAAGTCCCAAAATCTCCATACATTCGAACCATTCACCTTCCACCGTGTTACCCACATCTATCCTTGACTATTATTGCACCAAGACACCATGCCCATTTTCCCCAACTATCAAGTTTTCTACTACTAATCAACTCATCCAACTCTATGAAGAGTTAACTTTTCCATTGGATGCGGTCTACCTCAAATTCAACCCACAAACCATCTCAACTCAACCAATTGTCTTAGTGATGCCTGGCACAAAGATGTCACAATGAGGTGCATTCAGATGGTCTATGTCAAGTTTGTGACCCCACTCTGCAAAACTTCCATATGTCACATCAAGTCCACAAACTAGCAATTTTCCCAAGTGACTCAAATTGATGCATGGCTACCTAACCTATCTTGAGTTTGCACAAGGGTGTGTCCACTTCATCACAAATCAAAACTTCTCCACTTTGTGATATTCAAACTCCTAACCACTTCTTCTATCACTTTTTTGATCAACCTCTATGGTCACTATTGTGATCACATTTATGATCAACCTCTATGATCACTTATTGTTAGATTACTAAGAGGGGGAGTGAATCAATAATGAGAAATTATACCAATTATTAATCCTTTAAACCACAATGTATATTCTTTTACTTATTCAACCATGTTCATATGTTCATCATCAATATCTTACTGTATCATAAGCATTAACATTCATCAGTGCATAATAAACAATAAAAAACACATCCACACAATGCACAGTACACCAATATTCATGTGGAAACCCAATGCGGGAGAAAACTACATAATTCTTTTCTTATATGCCAGTAATTACATTCAAGGAAGCACCAACTTCCAATTCTCTAGCTACAACTGGAAGGAGGCTCCAACCCCCTAGTTTCTTAGGCTACAACCTGAGGGAAGATCCAACTCCCCAATTCTCTGTCTACAACCAGAAGGAGGCTTGATCTGGATTTAGGAGTGGAACAAACTAATTAAAAAACTGAATACAATAAACACAGAGATATGAAGAATAACACAAATATCCAGTGAACAATATCTTCTAATAAATAATGAAATAGGTTGAAACTGTAAAACTGTAGAACTGAAACACTTGCTCGAATGGTGGTAGTTATCTCTGAGAAGATATGTGGTTGACACGTGCATTCGCCTGGGTAGAATTCATTCCAATGAGGCTCCAAAGGCCTTTTTTATATTAATAATGAATTCCAAAACCCTATACATCCAAAAACCTAACCCTGGAAGGTGAAACTCCAAAATTCATGTGGGCCCTATGGGTAAGTTGGTGTAATTTGGTACCTCAACTTCCAAGGGTCGTAACTTTTGATACGACCTCTATTTTAGGCGTGTGATAGCATGTTGGAAAGGTATTTCCGAGAAATACACATTACGTCGTCAAACTCTGACTCCATCTACAGTTTGACTGTGGCAAGGAAAAAAAACAATGTTTTGGGCTCCAAAACGGCCCTGGAAGTACAACAAGATGTGTTGACATGAAAACATACAAAATAAGCCACTCGAATTAGTCAAGAGGCCACCCGTATCCACCTGAAGGATGTGTGGGGCTTCATATGGCCCTAGAAGTGTAGAACTCACAATTACAAAGCAGTACAAAAGAACCTGTTCAACAAAAAATGGACACGAGGAGCCATTTGGAATAGGTGGGTGGCCACCAATATCCACTTGGATCAATCCTCCCCCCTTAGGAAGTAATGGTCTCCATTGCGTTGAGTTACCCCATCACGTGAGGAAACTTTTGTTGGATTTGGCCACGGGTGAGCCACTTTCCTTGGTGTAGGAGTTGCCCTACCTTGACAACTCGATAAAGTTGGATTCGATGTTGGTGATTTCCCTTGACTTATGTGTTGACTATATGATCAATGGATTCTTGTTCCATGCAGTGAGGGTTGAGCTCTATTGGTGTTATTTGTTCTGTGATCTCTGAGGTGTCCAATAATGGGGGAAAATATGGTCGAAGGAGCTCCACATTGAATACTAGATGCAGACCAAGCAAGGGTGGAGTGTTGAGCTCAAAATCATTTCTACCCATAGCCTTGGTGATAGTGTAAGGCCCATAACGAAGTGGGTGAAGCTTTCGATGGGGCCCAATGAGACGCTCCTTATCCAAATGTAACCATACTTTGACGCCAACCTGAAACTGGTATGGTACCCTCTGTTGATCATGGCATTTCTTGTACTGAGCATTGGATTTTTGAAAAATATCTTGGACCTGTTGGCAGATGTGTTGAATTTGCTCAATGAATCTAGTGGCTTTGTCGATCACAGAATGATCAGGGGAAGATTATGTCTATGTGGTGGCAATAGGAAGTGCAACATCAATGGGTCCCATGGTTGGAATCCCAGACCCACCTGAAATGGGCTATGGCTAGTGGAACTATGGAGAGCCCTGTTGTAATTGTGTTGGACATATGGGAGACTTATGCCCCATGTACGTGGATTCTTAGAATTGTACATGTGCAGGATGTGCACAATCATGTGATTGACGACCTATGTTTTTCCATTGGTTTGGGGGTGGAAAGCAATGTAGTTTGTGAGCTTGGTGTCCAACAGAGACCAGAGACTCGACCAAAAGGTGTTGAGCAACCTGTTGTCTCATTCGGAGATGATGGTCTGTGGTATCCCAAAGTGGAACCACACTCGTTCAAATAAGAGATTAGCAGTATCTGTCATCGTGACATTCTTCTTACAGGCTATGAGGATGGCTATATTCAAAAAACGATCAATGACCACAAACACACAGTCATTTCCTTGCTCGGTGGACGAAAAGACAGACATGTAATCCACTGAGATGGATTCCCAAGGCTTCTCGAGAATAGGAAGAGGGGTGTATAACCCTTTCTTCTTGATGGTTGGTTTGGAAATGGCATAGAAAATTCAAGATCTGATATACTTGTTAACATCTTGTCGAAGTTTTTTCCAATTAAAATTTTTCTGAAGAACAACCACAGTTTTCTCCATGCCAAAATGTCCTGCCACCCGACTATAGTGGGATTCCCATATCATCTTTGCAAAATCACTTGTAGGAACACAGAGATGGACCAAATGGCATACGATTCCATCCTGAATATGAAAATCAGTGATATTTGCGCCTGTACCCAAGAGTTGATAGGTGATGGCGAAGTCCATATCTTGTTGATAAAGTTGGAGCCACTCAGATGCTTCATGTCCACGGAATTGGAGCACAGTGGTGAGTGCAGCCATAGGAGGCCGACTGAGGCAGTCAACGACACGATTGGAGATACTTGTTTTATACTTTATGTTGAGATATAACTACTACAGTTAGGTAGACCACTTCTGATGGTGGTCGTTCTGCAATTTCCCTTGTGTTTGTATGAACTGCAGAGGATTTTGATCAGTGTGTATGATCGTCTCTTTCCCCAGAATGTAATTTTTCCATTGACAACAGGATTGTACAATGGAATATATTTCCTTGTCATAGGTGGGGTATTTCTAGATAGTATCAGAGAGTGTCTCACTATGACGTGCCACTGGATGTCTGTGTTGAGTGAGAACTATGCCCATAACATAGTCATATACATCGGTCTCAATTTTGAATGGTTGTTGTAGATCGGGAAAGGAGAGTATTGGAGTTGAGCACAAGAAATGATTCAGATCATTGAATTCTCATTGATGCTCCTTCCCCCACACGAACTTGTCCCTACCACTTCCCTTGGTCACCTAGTTGAGGGCCCATGCAATGTGGGATAATCCCAACATGAACCGTCGGTAGAAGTTGGCTAGTCCCAAAAAGCCTTAAATCTCGGTTAGTGTGGTCAGGGCTGGCTAGTCACGAATGACTTTGATCTTAGCTGGATCAACATGTACCCCATTCTCATCAACAATGTATCCCAAGTATTGGACCTTGTTCATTCCAAAAGAGCATTTTTCCGAGTTGGCATAAATCTTGTGTTTTCGCAGAGTGCTCAATACCTGTTGAATATGCCGCATGTGCTCCTCCCACATTCTGATGAAGATGAGGATGTCATCCAAATATACTACCACAAAGGAGTTGGTGAAGGCTATCAATACATCATTCATCAACCTCATGAAAGTGGTTGGTGCATTTGTTAAGCCAAAGGGCATGACTAGCCATTCGTAGAGACCTTCTTTACACTTGAAGGTTGTCTTCCATACATTAGTTGGTTCGATGGGAACCTGGTGGTAGCCAGACTTTAGGTCAATATTGCTGAAGAAATTTCCCCCCTTGAGTTGGTCAAGAAGGTCATCAATCCTGGGAATGGGGTAGCGGTTCCTAACTGTGATTTTATTTAAGGATCTGTAATCAATGCAGAGTCACCAAGTCCCATCCTTATTCTGCACCAATACAATCGGGCTTCTGCAATGGGATGAGTTGGGTCTGGTGTGCCCCTTTTGAAGAAGCTCTCAAATCTGACGCCTGATTTCATGATTATCCATCAGCGAGTGCCAATAGACTGGTCCATTAGGTATAGGTGTGTCGGGGGTCAGATCAATTGGATGCTTGAATTGGCAGTGTGTTGGTACCCCTATAGGTGATGACAAGATGTCTCTATATTCTTCCACGATCTCGTCCACTTTCTTCTACTACAAAGAGAGGCATTGTGTATAGGCCACGAATGTGGCGATGGCCTTCTACTTATAGTGAGCATGGATCACAAAGAAGACAAACTTCCTGGTCTATGAAATGACCTTAATTCATTACTTAGCAGAGATTAAAAAAATATCAGTAGGCGACGCTACCTATGGGATCCTATACAATTGACTACCCAAAGTAATAATAACATTATTGGGTTTAGAATCATACACATCATGAAACTTCTACAAATATGGTTGTCCTAAAATAACATCACAAACTTCAAGGGGATAAATATCACACAGTACCTCATCTTTGAAAGGCTTGATGTCGTAGGGAAGACGCCATTGTTGGCTGACACAGAGATATCTTCCTTGGTGAAGCAAGTCGATGGTGTAGGGTTGCGAGTGCAGTATCATTGGCAGGTCCAACTTCTTGATGAATTCTACTGAAATCAAGTTCTTATGACTATTGTTATCAACAATGAAATGAAGCAGAGCCCCCTTGACCCACATCTTCAAGTGAAAGAGTCATTCCCCTTCCTCTGGTTATTCTGATTCCCTTGGCTAGAATTTGGTGGTAGCGACAATGGCACTCGGTTCAGCATCGATAGTTTTCTTCCCTCCTTAAGGATTTGACTCAGAATCATAATCGTCCTCTGATTTGGAAGCCTTCATCTCGGCCATGAGGGACTGCTTGGAGCGACATTCTTCGGTGTTGTGCTAAGGAATTTTATGGTACTCCCACCATTTTCCTGTGTCCTTCTTCATCTTCTCATTGCCCTTCTTATGTTGCGGCTTGGATTGGTTGTCCTGAGGGCAGCCATATCGACTTGGTCCCTTTTTGTGTGGGTTGGGGCTACCTTTTCCCTGCTTTGACTATGAAGGGTTTTTCGATCCAAACTCTCTCCTTTTCTGCTTAAATTTTTTCTCAATCTTGATAGCGTATCTATAAGTCGTGCCCAATGAGGCAATGTTTAGGAACTCCATTTATGTTTGAATGTATCTATGCAAACAACCATGGTATTTGAGCACTCTATGATGCTCAAAGTCTTTGATTCCCAATTTGGTGCATAGGGTATGGAAAATATTGATGAAATATGTTATTGTCTTGTCCCTTTCTTGACGTAGGGTGGTCCATCTGGTGTACTAGTCTTCATAGCTTCCAACATGGTAGTATTTTTCTTTAATGGCATCCCGAAAGGAATCCCATGTAGGGTCCACCAAAAAAATTGTAGATTCCTCCATGTCCCTTTGCTCAGAGTAAGTATTCCACGAGTATTTAACATGGGGAATGGCCTTGAGGAGTGAAAAAGTGATATTTTCACTATCGAAAAAATTTTGGACTGAAAAATATCCTTCGAGCATGTTCAACCATTTATCTACAATGTTCACATATATCAGTCCTTAAAATAATGGAATATCAAAATTTACCTGTATATTGAAGGGGGTTTCATGTCCGCTTGATGAAGATGCTTCTCCTGTGGGAAACCATCGAAGGATATGCGTGAATTTTTCCATCATTTCATTCCTTTGTCACACGAGGATTCCTAGAGCAATATTTTAATAGGATCTCCTACTCCATCATATTTATTTTTGTCCCCCATGGGTTGTTGTCGGGCTCGAAACGACCGATCTTGTAATAGCTTGATTGGTTCGAGTCCCAGCTTCTTGTACCTAGATCTTGTCGAGGACATGCACGAAGAAAAATAAATGGAGAGCAACCTGCTTTAATACCACTGATCCAGATTTTGGAGCAGAACAAACTAATTAACAAACTGAATACAATAAACACAGAGATATGAAGAATAACACAAATATCTAGTGAACAATATCTTCAAATAAATAATGAAATAGGTTGAAACTGTAAAACTGCAGAACTGAAACACTTACTTGAATGGCGGTATCTATCTCTGAGAAGATATGTGGCTTCTACGGGTGTCAGTCTGGGTAGAATGCATTCCAATGAGTCTCCAGAGGTCTTTTTGATATTACTCATGAATACCAAAACCCTAGACATCCAAAAACCTAACCCTAGAAGGTGAAACACCAAAAGTCATGTGGGCCCTATGGGTAAGTTGGTGTAATTTGGTACCTTAACTTCCAAGGGTCGTAACATTTTCATATGACCTCCATTTTAGGCGTGTGATATCCTATTGGAAAGGTCTTTCAGAGAGATACACATTCCGCCATCAAACTCTGACTTCATCTATAGTTTGACTGTGGCAAGCCAAAACAACAACATTTAGGGCCCTAAAATAGCCCTTAAAGTACAACAAGATGTGTTGAAATGAAAACATATAAAATAAGCCATTTGGATTAGGCAAGAGGCCACGCGTATCCACCTAGAGGATGTGTGGGTATTTAGAAAGCCCCATAAGTGTAGAACCCACAATTACAAAGAAGTACAAATGAACTTGTTGAACAAAAACTAGACACGAGGAGCCAGTTGGAATAGGTGGGTGGCTGCCAATATCTAGTTGGATCAAGGCTACAAACCCCTATGTTCTTCGGCTACAACTAGAAGGTGGCTAAAACCACCTATCTTTTCCCCGTTGAACCACCCTGAAATATAAGTAGAATGATAAAACCAGTGTCACACTGCCACTGTGAGATATACTATTGTAAACATGTACCAATTTGTGCCACTGAGCTGAAATCAAATTGTTCCATTGTCCTATAATCAACCTATTCCATTGTCCTATAACTAACCTGTACCTGTGCCTTGCCTGTACCAAAAAAAATAAATACACCAACAACATGTACCAATACTCTCCTCGATATATTAGATATGATAACATAGATCCTATACCCAAAATCACAAGAATATCACTCAAACCATATGCCAACAATGCACATCAATCATGTACATCAATTATGTACATCAACACTATACGAATATAACCAACAATATGTACCAATTATGTATCAACATCAAACCAAACTATGCCTCAACAAGATGTATCAAGATAACCATGTACTTCAAGTATGTATCTCATCCATGTACCCAATCATATACCTCTACCATATACCAATAACATATACCAAGATAACCAACAAGATACCTCTAGAAATTCACCACACTCTCCATAAATCAAATACCATAAATCTTCACATCAAACATGTGCCACAACCTCACTGTTATACAACCTCTATTTGTACCAATAAATTCAACAACATACCTCAACCAAAATCCCTCAAACATGAACCAATACTAAACTTCAGTAGATCTGCCTCAGATCAAATCTATAGTAAGCCATAAACTTCCAAGAGGGCATCCAACAAATTTAAAAGGAAAACCCTCAAACAGATTCATAGCTTCAACACTATGATGCAAGAGCATCCATACCAAAGGCACTTGAGGAGGAAAAGTCAACGACCAACGCAAATTTTGAAGAAATAAAAATCTTTAAGGACGTGGCATGTTTAAAAGTTTTGATGTGGGTGTAATTAAAGTATCATTAAAAGAACAAGAAGATGAACCCTCAATGCAAAATCGAAGAGGATTGTAATTATGTCAATGTATTTATGGACAGTACATATCTGTAGATTTTTTCTCTTATCTGTCTGTGCCATCATTTATTATATGAGGCCTTAGTATTTAATAGTCTTAATTTGATAAGATAGCCCTTAAATGGTTGGAGGGAAAGATCGATAATCTTCTCTTTGTAAAGTTTATGTAAACTATATGTCTGATATATAAAAAGAGGGGATGGATGTGTTTTATAAATTATTGTATATGTGTAGAAGAAGTTGTTGAAAAAACCCTATGTACAGAGAAATCAAATTAATATAACAGAGAAGGCTTTGATCCAAATTCATGGTGTGTTATGTTCACTCTGTTCATCTTATGAATGGTATGTTTGCAATTTTCTTTCAGTCTCTATTATTTGGTTTCTTTATGCTTATGAATGTTGAGTGAATGATTCTATGAGGAACAATAAGTTTTAATTGTTTCTCTTCCTGAGAAAACCTACAAGGAGTGTAGTGTTAGTCCGCAAGGAGTGCGTTGATAGGTTTCTGAGTTAATCTCATAAAATCTCAAGAGGGATATCGAGGTTTCATTAGCAGTAGGAGTGAAAGGTGTGCACATGAAGTACGCAAGAGGAGGGTAGGCCGAGCCAATTTTTGGACTCGTTAATCTAAGGAAAGGATTGGAAAATTCTCTATTGCAAGGAATGAACAGAGGTGGGTATATTTTCTGAGAGATAAAGAACGCTTGGAAAAGTATGCAAGGGGTGCGAGGAATGGAACCGAGAGGGTCTCTGAGTTTGTAGTGAGGATTAAGCTCAGAAGAGATAGCAAGTAATTTTGTCCAAGGGAATAGTTAAGTTCAAGAAATATAGAGGTTCCACAATTGAGGCAGAAGGGAACTCAAGAGTTTGAGTCACCCTTGAATTTCATAAAGCTTAGGAGGGAAAGCGATCTTTTAGACTTGTGGTTGAAAATTACTTAGGAAAGTTCCTAAGGGTCGAACCTTTGAAGGACTCAAAGGGGACGTAGAATTTTCAGTTTGCAAGAGTTGAATCTCAGGAGAGTTAGTGGCGTAGAACTCTTCCAGAGGAAGAGTTAACAAAGAATCGTCAAAGGAATGGTGGAGATCCCTTTGGGGAAATATATCAACGTGTCGAAAACCACCCGATCAAAAGAGGAGACCTCATGATTTGGTAAAATCGCGAGGAGTAGAGTGTCAACTTTGCGAAGTACGAAAGGTGATCTGAATCATTAGTTATGGGGAGACGTGGACCGTCAATCCGACACAAGGAGAGTTCATGGCTCGGACTTCAGAAGAAGAAAGGTAAGCCATCTTTCGAAGAAGTGAAGAGAGAAGTCCCGAAGCATTTGGTAGTTGGGCACCAAGTCATAGCCCGATGTCCAATTGAAAATGTCCAGGGGAGAGGAGCTAGTGTCTGTTGGATTATCTATCCACCAATTCAGGAGTCGGGAGAATTGGTAGCAGCTCACATCAAATCACCTAAAGTCCGTAGTCACAGAACACCTTTCGGTAGGCACCTGGTCACAGTCGATGGTTATGTGAATGGAAATAGTTCTCGAAATAAATTCGTGCAAGCATAGGAATTGGACCCGTGCATATTATAGTTGCAATTGGGGTCCATTAGAGGCCCGAAGGACCATTCTGGTTTAGTCATGTGGAAGATTCATCGATTGGGAGGTCAAGCAGTCCCTACTAAGGTGGGGCATTGCATCACACTACACATATGAAAACAATACTTTTTTCTTCTTGTAGCATTCTGCTGCCGCGATGTTTCTGCCACACTTTTTCTACCACGGTTTTTCTACCACGATTTTTCTACTGCACTCTTCCTGTCTTGATTTTCTGCCTCACTTTTCCTGTCGTGATTTTTCTGCCACACTTTTCTTGTATCAATAATACCTTCCCAAATAACCTTTCACAAAATTAATATTCAATGATATTCAATAGGTTCTAATGGGAGAGCCTTTTTCTCTTATTTATACTTCCATGTAGCTTCCTCAAGGGGTTACCTTCTAATCAACTTAATCCACTTTCCTTCTTTTAGGGATAACCCACTTCTAACTCACTTTTCTATGAATAGTAAATTCTCCATTTCTAGTTGCAACTAACTTTATTATTTAATTAATTTATTTTGCAACCACTTTGACTTCTCCATAAAGAGTAAACTTGCCACTTCTTGTTGCAACCACTTTATTATTTAAATAATTTCTCTTTGCAACCACTTTGACTACTTTATTATTTAAATAATTTATCTTTACTCACAACTTCTTGTTGCAACTAACTTTTCTATAATTAGTCAATTCATAACTTTTTTTTCCCTTAACTAACTTCTTGTTGCAACCACTTTATTATTAAATTTATTTATTGGTCAACCACTTTGACTATTCAATCTTCTCATCACAACTACTTTACCATAATTACCAAACTCACAACTTCTTGTTGCAATTAATTTATTTTTAATTATTTTCTTAATGCAACAACTATACCCATGATTAACCATCAATTTGACTAGTACACTTCTTCTAGGAGCTTCTCGAATAATTGACTTCCTTGACCTTCTAGGGACTTCTAGATAAATCATTAGGGTTCTCCAACTTCAAATGGTCATAACTCTCTAACCGTGAGGAGTTATGTGACGTTCAACATATCACCAGAAACAACATGACATATACTATCCATTTAGAATAGCGTTACCTATAAATTCATTGATCTTGATGCCTTTATACCTCAAACAGACTTGGGTCCTTTACCCATGCCTTTATGCTACCGAAATTCGCTACTCGACTTCTCCAAGGGTTGACATCAATCACTAAGGGTTGACATCAATATACAATATCACTCTCCAAGGGTTGACATCAATGAAAACCGACAATCCATCCAAATTGTCCATCAACCTAAACCAACTAACTGACACTTCTACCGTCATTGTTGCGATCAACCTTTGTGATCACTTATGTGGTCAACAATATTTGATACCACCTCTCATGAAGGTGATAGTGGTGAAGAGATCATTGAACTTTATTCACAAGATAAATGCACTATGATACCACCTATCACATGTTCGCATTCTATCCTGGGATCCAACTCGACTTGGCACACCCAAGTTGTCTAACACCTAGGGTCGTGTGGAACCACAACGTTTCCAAGTGAATGGTTAGACCAAAATCAAGTGTGCTTCTCATCTTCTATGCATATTCACTCAAGTTCTACACATAACTACGCTTTGAGATACTTGGCAAGTTATGCCTCAACATCTAGAACTCCTTGCCACCAAGGCGCTCACCCAACCGTCCACTTCATTATACTACACTTGTGTTCTTTAACATATACAATTAACATTTCTATACATAGACAAATATGTGAACCAAGAATAAGAAACACACATACACATGAGAATGGGATGCAAGTATGGTTGGATGGCACTAGATGTTCCTAACACATGTACAAGCTCATATTATACAAGATGTTACAACAGTGTAAAATATAATGCACTGATACAAGAAGGGAGAATCTGGCTAATACATAAGATACAAGTTTCGCCAGGTCGCCTGACTTACCTCATTACTACCTCATGTTCTCCTTATAATTCCATGACCAAGTCTATCTCGAATCATCGTCGCAAGACTCCTCCCCATCGCATGCATTTCCTAAATCCAAAGTCATCCTACCTATCATACTCATCCCAAAGAAAGTTCACCCCAACTCTATCCAAAGATCCTCCTCATGGAAACACAAGTCCTCCCATTTGGAGTGACTTGTCTCCTTGGGGGAGCTTTCCCCTTCTTTTCCCAAATATGCCTTAGAATACTTGGGGACTTTCTCCACCGATTTTTTCACCTAGTTGTTTATCTAGATCGCCACTCTCTACCATATATATGCATTCTCCTCATCGAACTGTTAGATCCTTTCATTCCCAAATCATTGTTTCCTTTCGATGAGGTTGAAATGACCAACCAAATAGCCTCACTGTGCATCTCACTAAAGTCATGATGTGCCTATCTACTACATCGATTTGTTAGATCAACATTCCCAACTTGCTCGTCACATGTATTGGCTCCGCATCTCTGCACCTTGATTCCTCCACACGAAAATGCCCAAGGATAGCATACCAATTACATTCACTAGATGAGCACTCCCATTGGTCGTAATCCACAACAACATGTTCCTCAAGGCACCATGCTTTCCCATCGCAATCCGCAAGTGTGAAGCCCACGACCATCTAAGTCTTTCCTTTCCTCCTCAAGTCAGTTAGCCAAGTCCACCCAAGTCTGTCCAACTTATCCCAATATTCGCACGACCTACCCAATTGTTGGTGTGCTTGTTCGTTAGAATCACCTCAACAGCCCCAACTTTTGTGTCTTTCCTTCATCCATGCCAATTAAGCAAAGGTGTCGAGCACCCTCCTAACTAAAGGATTTACAATTTCATTGCTAAATAAACATGTTGATATTAATGTTGGAATTTTCTCTCCACTTTTATAACCAAATTCGTTTTTTTAAATAATTTCCAAGTGAAATAATGATTTTGACCTTTGATAATAAGTCTTTAATCATAAATAACAATAACTATCATAATTAGAACACCATCATGTATTCAATTCACAAATTCAAAGTTATAATAAAATAATAACACCAATATGTATTGATTTCACATTATTTAATAAAATAATAACACTAATATATATTGATTTCACATTATTGTAGAAAAAAATGCATAGGAAGACATTGATGAATTTATGTCCATGGTAAATGAACATTGATCGATATAAATAACTAGAATTATAAAATCAAATAACTAGAATTATTAAAACAATGATTGATATAAAAATTATAATGATATATACAAATAGAATTCATGATGGTGATTTAAACTAGTTTCATTAATTAATAATTATTTATCGTGAAAAATATGCGTAATTGGTCATATACATTACCATAATAACAATGTTGTGTAGTGGCATTACAAAGTTACAATAACAATGAAAACACCATGTATTGATTTCACAGTATTGTAGGAAAAAATGCATATGAGGGCATTGATGAATTTATGCCCATGATAAATGAACAAATAACTAGCAAAGATTGATATAAACAACTAGAATGATATATACAAATATAATTCATGATGGTGATTTAAACAAGTTGCGTTAATTATTTATCACCAAAACGATGCTTAAGTTTATGTAATTGTTCATATCCATTACCACAATAACAATGTTGTATAGTGGCATTACCTATGATTGCAAGAAAATTAAGCATCCATGCTTACATTACATAGGAGGCCATTGAAGAAGTCGCCAGAGTAATAGATAAGGTTATTGAAGAAGTCGTCAAAGCAATGGAGGTAGGGATAAGTCTAAAAACAATTATTACATTGTCATTAGCTCCAAAATAAGAGATGAAGTTCATGCTCAACTAATCACAGAATAAACAAATGCATATTAATATCTTAGAAAAATCATAAAATGGTTAGGCATGCAAACATTTATGGTCAACACCTATACTAATAAGGAATCATGTGCAATATGAACTACCTTGTAGCAAGTATAATAATATATAAACTAAATCATGAAGAATATTATCATAGATAGTAAGGTAAGCAAGTGACATTACATGGAAATGAACCAAACTGTAACTATAGGTGGATACATATGGGGAATACATGTTCATAAGAGAGATCGACATTATCAATGCATTCGGAATTACCTTCTTAATTTCCCATGGAACTAGTATTATGTGCATGTCATGGTCGAACCAACAAGGAATGTGAAGCTAGGAAGATAGCAAAAAAAATAGAATTATTAAATGCCTGGAAGTTTGAATCTTGAGCATCTTATATGAAATATTTTATTTAGTGTTACTTGTTATCACTCTGTAATTTCTCAGGCTGAGGAAGAAGTTGAAAGAGGTAACCACAAAACCACTTTGGAGTCTAGGATCTAGCCCTCCTAGAATCAGAGAGGGATCTCTCTATAAGATTTAGCTTTGTTTGGTAGAAATTTTAGGCTACTTATGATAGTGTAGGGTTTGGTTTCTTAAATTGTTTGGTTAGAACAACAAGGGAGGGTCATTGGGAAGATGGAGTCACAGTTTAGAATTGATCAAAACAAGTTTAACAGGATAATATTGCAGGGAAGGATAGTCAAATTCATTGGATCCTCAAAGATTTAATGTATGGATGAGATGGAAAAGGTCTAGAAATCCAATTAAAAACAGAGCAATCAAGAATTCTCTTTTCAATATTCAGTGGAAAACATGGAAATTATTCCAATCTAGAGACAGAGTGTACATTAAAACAAATTATGTTTCTTTATCTTCTCAGAATAATTCAGAATGTAGAAAGCAGTAGAGGTAATAGAAAGAAAACATTTACAGGGAAAAGTACTTCACCAATGAAAATTGACACAAGAATCATGTAATGTTGCACCGTATTACTGACATTTGATCAAAGGAGGCTCTATGAGCTTCTCTACAATATTGATCATATCCTACGAACAGGTCCCAACCCATAATACTTCGAAATGGGAAGTATTTATCAGTTGTTTACAAAGGATCCTGTCATAAATGAGAAGGATTTATTTTAACAAAAATATAAACTAACTGCATCTCTAATTACAACAATATACAATTGTTTCAGATATGCTTGAACGTTTAGTGTTGATTTGATGTCAGTCATTGATGATCTGATTCTTTGAATTTTGTTGCGTTGTTGGTCTTTACTCATGACTGTGCTTATTTATGAAATTATTATGCATTAATATCTGGAAATGATTGATTGCTTGTTGATCCTCTGTGGCTAGGTGTATCGAGTCATCTGACATATGGAATGAGGTTGAAACTATGTCCACGAACTATGTTTATTGTTCCTTAAACTTTTCCATCTTTCTTTTCGAGTAATATTGTCGGGGGAAAAACTTACAGTTGACGGTGGGTGATGGCGATGACAGCTTAGCTCAACACGGGCTCGTTATGGGGTAGTGGTCGTTCAAATGGTCATGGCGGAAGATGTGATTGGTTACGAACAGGATGACATGGGTTAAAGTTCCCAATAAGGAGATGGGATGAGTAGATGTGGGAGTGTAAACAATAGGGATAATTGGAGAGGTGCACGATATCGATAATGAGGGGACAGGTGACATGTGGTGGGAGGGGAAGTAAAAGCGGGAGGTGATGGTAGGGAGAGTAGTCAGAGAGGTGATGTGTAGTGAGAGGGGGTGAGTAGATGCGAGGAGCGAGATGAATTGGGAGTGTGGAAGACAGGTGGCATACAGTGAGAGGAAGAGTAGATATGGGAGGTGATGGGTATGAACAAGTGGGAATAGTGAGTGGTAGGGTGAGTGGAGGACAGGTGTTGAGTAGGGAGAAGAGGAGTGTCAATAGGGAAATGGTGGTATCGGGTGGTGGTTTGGCATATTTCGGAAGGGGGGGTAGGCGGTGAGTAGTATTAGGAGGGGG